>ML395567.1:9298-40933 GCA_005239525.1 Nicotiana knightiana | reverse complement strand
TTCAGATTCCAAACAGATGCTATATGTGTAGGCAAGCTGCAGAAACCACCAACCACCTTCTTTTGCACTGTTCAGTTGTCTATGACATTTGGTGTATGTTCTACTCTATTTTTGGGCTAAGTTGGGTCATGCCACAAAGTACCAAAGAGGCGGTTGAAGTTTGGAGCTCATGGAAAGTTGGCAAATCCATCAAGAAGATCTGGAACATGATACCAGCATGCATTTTTTGGGTAGTATGGATAGAAAGGAATCGTAGATGTTTTGATGATTTATCAACTTCAAATCATGCACTCAAGGCTAAATGTTTTTTGTTACTCTTTAGTTGGTGCAAACTTTCACCTGTAAAATCCCCTGAGCTTTTATTGGATTTTGTGCTCCCTGGAACTATAGTTAGCCTATTGTGGAGCTAACACTCATCTCTTTGTACTTATCATCTTGCATCTTCTTGATGCCATTAATGAATCTTATTACTTCATCAAAAAAAATATAGATTGCAACCTTTGTATGCAATCCTTTCTTTTGCAATATCTTTTACAGGGGGGTCACAATCTTGGCATTTTTTAATACTTTCTCCGATCAACAACCAAGAAGGATAGAAATTTTTTATAAGAAAGAAGATATATAAGTAGTTATATCAAGAAATATCATGAATAAACAATGGATCAGTACCAACTTGGTAGATTGATGCCTTAACATATCGCTATCTGAAAAATGAGCAGCAGATACACATGATAATCCAGGAAAACATCTACTACTGCCCTTCCAAATTTAGTTTTACTTCATCGTTGAAAAGACGGAGAAATTAAAGTATGCTTGTTCGATACCAACACTGATTGGCTAGGGAAACATTAAAGTATGCTTCGTCAAGTAACTAACAGAATGCAGCAACCCAACCAAACAGGCCCCAAGTGCTTAGCATCTTCCAAGAATTGTCAACCTCGATATGCAATACAATCAATAATAGCCAATACAAAAAACAAAAAAAAAAACAGTGGATGTGAACTTAGAAAAAATACATATCCTTAAAAAAAATCCTTAATGTATATAGTTTAAGTCAAGATTAGTTAGCTGAGACTAGAAAAGTGAAGAGAAGGCAATAGAAATTCCTTTTTTGGGATACGTTAATGGAATTACAGTGTCTTTTTTACTATGAATCCGACAATGTTGAAATAACTGGATACAATTCACAATGAAAGTCGATCAAGATCTAGCGAAGTTGACAAAAATAAAAGCGGAGTGAGAAATATAGTGACCTTGGATTCTTCGTCAATGGCGGAGATGAGATCAGAGAGAAGATCAAAACAGAGGAGTGGGTCGGGAGACTTGTGAGCAGCAGAGGCCACTATAGATTCCAACTGCGCCACCAATACTCCAAATCTTGAAAGTGGCACGTCGTCTCTGACGAATTTCTTCGCCATTGTAGTTAAACTGAAAGGGCAAATCTTCTAGGGTTTTAGAAAGTATACAGATTTCGCGGTTTCCTCATTAGTTGGAGTGAAGTACTGAAATGGCGAAGGAGAATGAGTGATATTACAAGAAATCTAATGACTTACACAGGCTGTTGCGAGTCGGGATTGGGTTTTGGATGTGAAGGGAGTACCCGGTAACTATTTATAGAGAAGTGCTATACCGAGTCCGACACGCATATGGAAAGTGTAGTTGGAACTATGTTGTGTGAATGTGTGAATAGTGTATTTCCTCGTCCATCATAACTGATTTTTTAGCTATTTTCAAAGATTAAGAAATGTACCTTTTATTATTAATATATTTACTATCCATTCACATAAATATTCCTAACACATAATATAATATTATTTATTTCAAGAACAATATAGAAAAAAAATAATTAACTTATTATTAAAATTTGAAAAAATTACTTATTTTGGAAGCCAACAAAATTACTTATTGTGCCGAAGGGAGCAACCAATTGATTCATGAAAATTGAACATGAGGTATACCAATATTTTTGTTTGCTAAGTTAATTGAATAGACTACACAATTTATTGAACAATTACCTGTTAGCGAGAGAATTTTGTAAAATATGATGGAAACTCCATTTTTGATAAATATAAAATATTTTATTCGGAGAAAGTGAAAGAAAGTTAAGATCTTTTAGCTTAGTTTTACTAACATTTAATATATGAGCCTTATAACTTAACTATAAAGAAAGAAAGAACGGATATAAAAGCGCAAACTTCATATTCTCTCTTAGTTTATATCTTCAATGAGTCTTGGTCTAATGGTTAATTAATACTCGATTAAAATAAAAATTGTTGAGATAGTTAAGTTCATTCAAGTATTAATTTATATTCAATTATACTTTAAAAGTCGATATCTCCTTACTATTATATACAATAGGTATTTCATTTAATTGAATTTATATATGACTTTTTACTAATTGACCATAGGAAAAAAATTTAAGAAAGTCAGTTTAATTTGTGAAGATTTACAATCAAGAATAAGAATTTTATACGAGTTAAATATTTATTACTTAATAACAAAATAAATAAATAAAAATTATAATACCTTAAAATGACTAGAGTCCCAATTTCATTGGTTCCAAATTTATGTGGACGATATTTATTAAACTGTGGGGAACGAGGACAAAAATATTATATTTTAAAGTTTAGAGCAATATTGATTTCTTTTCATTACACCTAAGGAGATTGTTGTTGCGGAGGGCATTTTTGTGCTACTTGGCGAACGATGAGGGCACTGTGATAACAGAGGCATAGTCCAGGCCCAAACTTCATAACTAGGCCCAATAGGGTCAGAAGCCCAAGTTATCATTTTTCTATATAATTAATTTTTCATTGTGTTAAGAAGATAAATAAAGGCCACACATGTATAGGAGACTTTTGAGGCATCATTTTATAATAATACAGAAGCTCTCTCTGTCCTCTAAATTAAGGCTTTGTATTTCCATTTCTGCCTCAAATCACTTTTGATTTCTTCGCTTATCATGGTATCAGAGCCAGAATTCGAGTAGTACTTGACCCGCTTTTCCTTCCAGTGTTACCCCCGTCGAATTTGGTTGTTTTTTTTGCTCGATTCAGATGCTCACTCAAAGTTAATGTTTTTTAGGGGCTTCAGATTTATCTCGATTTTTACGGTTGATTCTGGTTATTCTGTGGGATATTGATTTTTCTTCAGTGGATTGCGGCATTCTATGTTTTCCGAGGCAGTTCAGGCGACATACTTTGCTGACAATTTTTTTTACTTCTTCAAGCTAACGAAGAAGACTGGTAATTTCTTATCTATTTCATTTGAGTGTGGCTATTTGTATTACTGTGTAACGATTGTTCGGATATGGGGAATGTAGCGCATAATTCAGATTTGCATGATAGCTCTTCTTCTTTTGATGCGATTTTGATGAGTTTTCAATTCGTCCGTCCCATCCTTTCTATGTCCATCCCTCCGAAAACCCTGGTACTCAGCTGGTACCTCTTCCATTCAATGGATGTGGTTTTGTTGCTTAGAGGAAAAACATGTTAATTTCGCCTTCTGCCAAAAATAAGCTTGGGTTAATCAATGATCGGATTCCTCAACCAGCACCTAATTCACCTTATTATCCATTTTGGGAACGTTGCAATGATATGGTCATTGTGTAGATTACCAATTCCTTGTCCAAAGACATTGTGTTAAGTGTTTTGGGTTTTAACACAACCAAAGAAATATGGACGGACATTAATGAGGGGTTTGGGGAATCAAATGGTTCCAAGTACATTCATACACAGAAAGAAATTAGTTCTATTGCCTAGGGTTCTTCTGATATCGCTTCTTATTTTACAAAGCTCAGGAGTCTATGGGATGAACTAAACACAACTTATATAGGACATGTGTGCTCTTGTGGGGCATTAACTAAATTTTTTGAGGACCAGAAGCTTTTTCAGTTCCTTAGTGGACTTAATGAGTCTTAATCTACAACTAAAAGCAACATTCTCATGATGTTGCCTTATCCTAAAATTAGTAAAGTCTATTCCATGCTCAAGCACGATGAGAAACAGAAGGAAGGCTCCTTTCCTGTACCTAGACTTCCATATGATTCCATGTCTTTTCTTCCTGCACTCACAGCACCACCAACAATAGACCTTTTGGCCAAAGAGTGAATTTTGACCCTAAGAGAGGGTCCTTCAATATTTCTTGCAAATATTGCAAGAAACCAGGCAATGCAATTGAGAAATGTTACAAATTGCATGGATATCCATAAGAGGTCTGCTTCTTGTGTCCAAACTGAGGAGCATAAATCTGAATGTGGTTCCTCGAAGGGTGTTGAGGAGCATAATCCCCATGGTTTCAGTAAGGAACAATATCAACATCTCATGCCACTTTTTCAACAAGTTCATTTAAGTCAAGTAGCGCAGGATCCCTCAAACAACGCCTCTGGTTCTACCAGCTTTGCAGGTATGCTAGGTAGTCATGGTGTTGCTATTGTTGGTACTCTTCTGTGATGTTTGACTCAGCTAAAGAGTGATCCTTGGATATTAGATTCAGGGGCAACAAACCACATGATACCACATAAACACTTACTTTCTGATATTTCTCCTCTCTTTTTTCCAAAACTTGTTACACTCCCTAATGGTTATAGAGCTAAAGTAGTTTCTACTGGTGTCTTACGTTTGACTTCTGATATTATTTTGCATGATGTCTTAATTGTACCTTCTTTTCAATTCAATATCATTTCAGTTAGTCAATTGCTTGACCAAATTCAATGGTCTTCTGCTCTATTTACTGAATCTTCTTGCACACTGCAGGGCCCTTCTCTGAAGAGGCCACTGGTAATTGGTAAAGCTCCAAATGGTCTCTACATTCTCCATTCCGAGGGTTCTTCCTCACGCTACTGCTTCTTTCCAGTCTTATGTTACTCCCACTGTAAATAATTCTCACTTTTGCAATGTTGATTCATGTACCAAAAGCAATGTAAATTCTATTTTTTGGCATCAAATAATGGGTCATATGCGTGATACTAGGCTATATTCATGTAGTTTAGCGACCATTTACACCCCAACTTAGTTGTGTTTTATTGTTATATGAAGGTTAAATGACAAAGAAATGGATCTAATTATGAATGTTGTGCTTTGCAGGAGTAAGTCTTAATTATGAGGACATAGGACAATGTTTGGAGCTAATTTGGAGCAAGGAAAGCCAATCGGAGGTGAATGCGCGTGAAAGAAGAAAAAAAAGAGAAAACAACTGACTTCATGAGCGCGGGCCAAGCGCGGCCGTTCTCAAGCAATGGTCGCCAGGAAGAATGAAAAGCAATATGTACGGTCCATGTGCGGCCGCGCTCGTCACTCCGACAAACCTTATTTTCAGGGGCAATTCCGTAAGTTCTGGGGCAATCCCCCTTAACATATAAGAAGCCTAGCTCGCCCAAAAATAAGGTATCAAGGTTTTCAAAGGATTGTTGAAGGCAAGAAGAGACAAGAGGAAAGGAGGAAGATTTGGCATATAGTTTTAGCTTTCTTCCTCTTGTTTTGATTATTCATGATGAATTTTACTGTTATGGTTGTGACAACGATTATGCGTAGCTAAACATTTAATCTAGGGTTTTGATGGAACCTATTGAATGATGAACTTCTGGTTATATAGATTTGCCAAAGTTTAATCTCTATTTATTCCACTACATTCTTGTTGTAGTTAATTGAAAGGATCCTCATAAGGAGAACAAAGCGGTTATAAGGCGCACGTTTACAGTTTCTCTCGGCGCACAACAGCAAAGTTTGTGATTGTTACCGGAGTAAATGGCACGTCGCCGGAAAACCCTGCATGGCACTGTTCCACAAAAGGAGAAGCTCATTACTCCAAAAAATGGCGTTCAGATGAAGCTACCTCCTCTAACTTTTGGTAGTTTTCTCCCACATAAATACCAATCGATTGAGGAAGGAAATTAACTGAGTAGCTCGGATGAGGAGATTCAGCTTCAATCAGTAAAAATGGAAGGGCAAATGAACCTTACAGTGAGACGATTACAATACTCATAAGCTAGTGGATCGGAGAAGCCAACACCTACGGCAACTGATGTTGTTCGAGGTAATCGTAGCTTACAGATGGGAAAATCCCTATCATTTGTGCCTCCAATTGATATAAATGGTAAGAAGATCGTTAGACTGTGTGAGGAGGATTTGAAATCTCAGGAGGAATACTGGAAAACTGCTTTAATTGGATATGTAATTGGAGAGAATCCGTATGAAAAAGCTATGGAGAATTATGTGATAAATGTATGGAATTTTGTTACAAAACCTCAGATCCTAATGCATGCAAAGGGATACTGTATTTTTCGATTCAATTCCATAGCCGACATGGATCTAGTGCTACAGTCAGGACCTTACACATACAGGAATAAACCTATGGTAATTAGAGGTTGGGAGATTTATTTTACATTTAACAAAGACGTTCTAAGTACAATTCCAGTTTGGGTAAGGTTTCCGGGATTGCCAGTGGGATTTTGGTCGATTGAAGCACTTAGTAAAATGGCTAGTGCTCTAGGCAAACCGTTGTACACTGATAAGTTTAATTCTCATTGTGAGAAGATTTCATATGCGAGAGTTCTAGTAGAGGTGGATGCTGCCTATACCCTTCCAGATCAGATCGAAATAGAGTCACCTTATGGACCAATGATTCAAGAAATTGAATATGACTGGAAGCCTAGCTTTTGTAATGAATGCTTAATATTTGGGCATGACTTTATGGACTACTGGTATAGCTCTAAATATGATAAGAAACGGGAGACAAAGGATGAGGGAAAAGATTAGGAGAATTGGAGAAAGCAGAGAAGAAGAGGAAAGAAGCAGGGGAAAATTGGGAAACAAACCTGGATTGTCAAACAAAATCAAGGAGATGAAGATGACCAACAAGGAATGAGGCAAGTTCAGGAGATTAGTCAGGAAACAAAATGTGTTGAGAAAATGGAAAAGAAAAGGGAAGGTGCACTGCAGACTACATGAAAACAAAGTTCAATACAGGGAGTGTGACTACTGGAATGCAGACTATTGAAGATGGATGTATTAATGCAGAAATAGGGAAGCAAACTGATAAAGGAAAGTGTATTGCTATACACATGGACAAAGGAAGAAGTGGTCAACATGCTGAGCATAGACCACTTGACCCCATAAAATCCAAATGATTATTGTTACCTGGAACATTAGGGGGCTGAATCAAGCCCATAAGCAAAAAGAGGTTAAAACTCTTATTGCTACTAATAAGGTAAATATTATGGGATGTATTGAAACTAGAGTGAAGGAACATAAAGCAAAGAAAATATAGAAGAAAATTACAAAAGGATGGAATGTCTGCTGTAACTATCAATGTGCTGTGAATGGTAGAATTTGGATATTATGGAGAAGTAATATTCAAATGATAGTGAGCCATATGACAGATCAATTCATTCACTGCACTGTGGAGGATCCTAAAACACAGTTGAAAACTCATCTTAGTGTCATGTATGCTCAAAATGATGGACATAAGAGGGAAAAACGGTGGAATGAATTAAGACAGATTAAAATACCAGATAAGGAGACTTGGATATTGAGTGGTGACTTTAATAATGTCCTATGCTCTGAGGATAGAATAGGATCTCCAGTTACAGTTGCTGAAGTTCAGGGGTTTAAAGGAGTGATTGATGATTTGCAGTTAACTCCAATTAGAGAAAAAGGGTGGCACTATACATGGACAAATAAATAAAGTATTGGGAGTAGAGTGTATAGTAAAATAGACTGGGCTCTGGGAAACTACCAGTGGATACAACAGTATGGACATGTGGAAGCAGACTATTTGAATCCTTCAGTATCATATCACTCTCCTATTCTCATAAAGTGTGGAAACCACAAAGTACTGCACCCTAAACCATTCAGACTATATGCTAATGTTATGGAACGCCCTCAATTTTTGAATGTTATTAATAAGGTATGGGACCGGAAATATGAAGGAACACCTATGCAGCAAGTATGGTGTAAACTGAAGGCAATGAAAGAGCAGCTTAACGAGATAAATGCTTTTATGGCTTCATATAAGCAGAAACTTGAACAGGCAAGAGAGAGGCTGGATATTGTACAAAGTCAAATGAAGGATAATCCTATGGATGCAGAAATGATAGATGAAGAAAGAATGGCACTAGAGAATATAGAGAAATAAAGCAATGTAGAAGAGCATGTGATGAGGCAGAAATCAAAGGCATACTGGATTGAATGTGGTGATGCTAATACCAAATACTTCCATGCTCAATGGAAGATTAGGTCCAGCCAAAACAATATCACATCTATATACACTGATACATGAATGAAGATAACTGATGCTAAACTTGTGGAGCAGGAATTCATAGATGTGTTTCAATCTTTAATGGGAGATTGTGCTACGGAATTACCATGTGCAAACACAGAAGTAATAAAAGAAGGACCATGCTTAACAGTGGAGCAACAAAAAGCATTGATTCAGAAGGTGACTATAGAGGAGATAACTGAAGCAATTAAAGATATGCCTAAAGACAAAGCACCAGGGTAGATGGCTTTCCTGTGGAATTTTTTACAAGAAACTGGGAGATAGTGAAGGGAGACATCCTTGAAGCAGTACAAGATTTCTTCAATACAAACAAGTTGCCTCATATTATAAACACAATAGCCATTACTCTAGTTCCTAAAGTAAAAACACCAGCAACAGTAAAAGACTACAAGCCTATAGCTTGTTGTACTACTTTGTACAAGATTATTTCCAAGGTGCTTACAAAAAGGATAAAAGGGGTATTGGATGGGCTGATTGATCAGGCACAGTCTGCCTTTATTGAAGGAAGAAGCATAGTGGATAATATTCTGCTAAGTCACGAGCTCTTTAAAGGATATGCAAGGAAAGGAGTGTCGCCAAGGTGTGTGATGAAAATAGACTTGAGGAAAGCATATGATACATTGGAATGGAGTTTTCTGAAACAGGTATTGATTGACCTTGGGTTTCCTTATAAGTTTGTGCAATGGATCATGATATGCACTACAACAGTATCATACTCATTGGTGCTGAATGGGGGACTGACAAAGCCTTTCAAAAGGAAAAGAGGGATTAAAGAAGGGGATCGTATGTCCCCGTATCTGTTTGTTATAGAAATGGAGTATTTGAGCAGAGAACTGAAGCAACTGTACAAGAATGGGAACTTTAATTTTCATCCTAAATGCAAAAAATTGAGCAGCACTCATGTGTGTTTTGCTGATGACTTGCTGATGTACTGTCGAGCTGACATAGAATCCATCAGAATTCTAAATGAGGCATTCAATAGGTTCTCACAAGCTTCTGGATTGCAAGAAAACGTAAATAAAAGTGCCATATATATGGCTGGGATTGACAAGAAGAACAAGGAAGATATATTGCAAACACTGGGATTCATATAAGGCAAGTTACCTTTTAGATACCTGGGAATTCCACTGGATTCAAAAAAGTTGAGCATTGGACAATATATGCCTCTAATCGAGAAAATAACAGCAAAAGTGACATGTTGGTCAGCAAGATTATTATCTTATGCAGGAAGATGTCAGCTGATAAAGTCAGTCATATTTAGCATCCAAACATATTGGGCGTATGTATTCATCTTCCCACAAAAGGTGCTGAAAATGATTGAAACTATGTGTCGAACCTTCCTATGGACAAGGAATGTAACAGTATTTAGGAGAGCATTAATAGACTGGGACAATGTTTGTAAACCAATAGCAAATGGAGGACTAAATATACTGGATGTCAAAGTATGGAACAAAGCAGCAGTCACTAAGCACCTATGGGATCTAACCAGAAAGAAAGATTGTTTATGGATACGATGGGTGCACAATTTCTACATAGAAAAGAAGGAGTTGGACACAATGACTACACCTAAGACATCAGCTTGGGTAATAAGGAAGATATTGGATAGCAGGGAGGAGATTATGAAGCATCCACAGATGCAAGGGGATTTGCAGCAAAGACTACAAAGTCTATGCAAGAATGAAAGGTTCCAGATAAAGCTAATGTACAAGAAAATGATCCTAGAATATAATAAAGTCGAGTGGAAAGGATTAATATTACATTAAAGCGTGCATCCAAGATTCAGATTCATATTATGGATTTCAATGTAAAGGAGATTAGCAACTGTGGACAGATTGATGAAGATAGGTATTTCTACGCCTACTGATTGTATATTCTGCAAGCAAGCTGTGGAAATGTTCGATCATTTGTTCTGTGAGTGCTCAGTAAAAAAGAGACTATGGTCGAAATTATGTCTATGGCTGGGGCATATAAGGAGTATAGGTGGCTGGGACAATGAAGTGCAATGGATTAGCAGAAAAGCAAAGAGCAGGAAAGGCATAAACGACATCACATGTTGTGTATTTGCTACAACAGTTGCTCTGATATGGAGAGAAAGGAACAGAGGCAGATTTGAAGTGAGTAAATATGAAGAGCACCAGATTTGCAGAGAAATAGTCTAACATATTCATATTCGAGGGAAGTATTACAGAAAATGGAGAGAACCACTACAAAAATTAGATTGGATTCCTTGATAAAGTGTACAGACAGTATAGGAAAGCATACATTTAGATGATTAGTTGTTAGACATTTCTTTACATGTCACTGATATATGATGTATAGAGGTAGTAGTGAGTCAAAACTACTACTAGGACCATTGTATTCAAATTTTGAGTATCAATAGAATATAAGTTTAACTAAAAAAAAAAAATATTGGTATCCAAACCAGCGTTAACAACCTCAAAGCTCACAAATGATTTATTGCTTTCTCGTCTAAACCAGTAAAAGCAGTAATGTTATACATGCGCGTCTGAATCCAAAGTCACATAGAAACCATGTCTACATGGTTTAATGATTTTTAATTGGCTTCAGTTCTGAAACTGTTCAATGCTCAATGTGAGTACCTGTTTCGCGTGCATTTGTTGTTTAAGTGTGGAGGTTAACTTGAGCCCTTAACTGCCTTTACATGAAGTACTACGCGTTTTGTATGTCGTCTTGTTTTAACATTTTGAGCAACCTAAGTAAGATCTAGAACCACCCAAATAGAGGTCCAATACCTCCTGGACCATAGGTATGGGACCGCTAGTGCACGCATAGGNTGAGTGCTCAGTAAAAAAGAGACTATGGTCGAAATTATGTCTATGGCTGGGGCATATAAGGAGTATAGGTGGCTGGGACAATGAAGTGCAATGGATTAGCAGAAAAGCAAAGAGCAGGAAAGGCATAAACGACATCACATGTTGTGTATTTGCTACAACAGTTGCTCTGATATGGAGAGAAAGGAACAGAGGCAGATTTGAAGTGAGTAAATATGAAGAGCACCAGATTTGCAGAGAAATAGTCTAACATATTCATATTCGAGGGAAGTATTACAGAAAATGGAGAGAACCACTACAAAAATTAGATTGGATTCCTTGATAAAGTGTACAGACAGTATAGGAAAACATAGATTTAGATGATTAGTTGGTAGACATTTCCTTACATGTCACTGATTCATGATGTATAGAGGTAATAGTGAGTCAAAACTACTACTAGGGCCATTGTATTCAAATTTGAGTATCAATAGAATATAAGTTTAACTAAAAAAAAAAATCCTCAATAAGTTGTGCCTATTTAGCATGTATTACTTGGGAGAGAGTGCGTATTTAGGTAGTTGTTGAACAACGTCACTCCTGGCGTATGTGAGGAATCAATAACCAATGGTTTAAAGGTGAGATTAGGGATAACGAAACCCTGGGTGTGATCTAAGTGAGCTGTAATTAAAGCCAGCTAGTATAACTCGGGAGAGTATGTCTAGTAAATTGTCGTAATTACTCGGGAGAGATTTACGGTAGGAAGACTGCTCATGGTCGATAGAGAAGATTAGGCAAATTTATATGAATCATAGAAGGAAGGGATTCCATCAATAGGGGAAATCATAACCTTAGATCCTTCTCATTATTGTTTACAAACCGTTCTTATTTAGCTCTTAATTAATATAGTTTATTAAGTAATAGTTAGTAGAAAAACAACCAATTGTTATCTAAAATATCTTGAAAGTTGATTATGTGGAATTGAGTGAGTCTGATACTTGTAATTGTAGGTTAATTCCCTGTGGGATTCGACTCTGGACTTAATCTGGATTATATAGACAACGATCGCTTAGTCCTTTCTATAAGGCATAGTTGGGCGTGATAAAATTTTGGCGTCATTGCCGGAGAATTAACGGTGTTATCAATTACAGTTGAAAGAAAAAAATCCTAGTATAGTCAATTCTCTTTACTTTCAATCTAATACATTGAAATTTTAACGTTTGCGAACTTGGTCATTACAGGTGCATGCCTAGAAACTCATCGAGAACTGGTGAAGTTTTTTAAGCATTATCATATCCCGAGAAAGTTTTCAAGGCCTTGAATCGGGCAAATCGAAAAGCAAACAACAAAACTCAACTGAACAAATTGAACCAGACATGGCAGATCTGGTGAACAACAGAAATAATGGGGATGACGGGGAGGACCCCAATGAGCAAGTAGTGGAGCCTCTTGTGACAGAGGCTGCTTTATATGATTGGGCACAACCCATATCGGACAACTTGGCCACAACGATTGTAATCTCGCAGATACAGGCAGATTCATTCCAAATCATAAACAATAGGCTGCATTTGCTGCAAAACAAGGGACTATTCTCGGGGTCATACATTGAAGATCCCCAACAACACTTGAAGAACTTCCTGTCAATCTGCCAAACGCAAAGAAAACACAAAGTGACCCCAGAAGCAATAAAGTTGTTGTTGTTTCCATTCTCTGTGACAGGAGCAACCCATACTTGGCTAAATTCACTCCCCATCAATTACATCTCTACTTGGGAGGAGCTAGTCAAGCAATTTGTGAACAAATTTCATCCACCCAATGAAACTGCTTAACAAATTGTTGAGATCTTAAGCTTCAGACAGAAACCAACAGAAACATTGCAAGAGACGTGGGAAAGATTTAAAGGGTTGTTGGTTGTATGTCCACACCATGGTATTCTTGAGCGGATGTTGGGGCAGAGATTTTACATGGGTCTGGCGAATAATGTGAAGGCTAATATTGATGCTTCAGTTGGTGGAGCATTCTTGAGTAAAATATTCTGAGAGAGCAAGATCCTGCTAGACAAGATGGCCCAAAATTCAGGATGGACAACCAGAAACGCTCCCATCACTCCAGTGATCCACTCAGTGGAATTAGATCCAGCTAACTCTCTTGCTGAAAATATGGCCACACTGATGACACAAATGAGCATCCTCACTAAAAAGGTGGAAGATTTCGGTCAGAAACATCAGGTGCACATAGTTGATACAACCAATAGGGACTTATGTACATCTTGAATTAGTCAGCCAGTTGGTGGCCCTTGGAATGTTGAGGGACATGATCACCAACACTATCCTGAGAACATGAATTATGTGTCTAACTATGGGGGACAAAGACCAGGTGGTCAGGATTGGGGCCAGCAGAATCAGCAGTACAGGCCAGCCCCGCAGCAGAATAATAATGGAAATATGTGGGCCATGCGACCACACGGTAATATGACGCCTTACCAAAGGCCACAGGGCTACAACAACCAGAATCAGCAACAGGGTTATCATCCACCTCAACAACAACATAATGGGAGACAGGAAAATGGGTTTGCTAGACTCGAGGCAATGATGCAGCAGGTGATTGGGTCGAATGCAAAGATAAGTGAAAGAGTAGATTCACACGAGTCAGCTATCAAGAATATTGAGGTCCAGTTGGGTCAGATTTCGATGTCACTGAATAATCGTCCCCATGGGATGTTGCCTGCAGACACTCAGGTAAATTCAAATGATCAGGGCCCGAAGCAACTGATGGCAGTGAGTCTACGTAATAGTAGAGACCTAGACTTGGATCAAGAGGGGGATCGAGAAAGCAGAACTGTTGAGACACTTGTACCAGTGCCTATTGATCTAGATGATTCATCAGGATTGACTGAGGTGACAATGCAACCTGCCCAGAAAGATGCCAACAAACAGAATGAAGTTGAGAAAGAAGATGCGACAGCACAGTGACAGGTAGTGGAGGTAGTGCCTAAAAGAGAGAAGTCCCAAATCACAGGGAAGAAGATACCTCCAGCACCATTCCCACAAAGGCTGGCCATATATCAAAAAGATGAGCAATACAAGAAGTTCTTGGAAATGCTGAAACAAATTCAGGTAAATATTCCATTGATTGATGCTTTAAAAGAAATGCATGGTTAGGCAAACATGATGAAGGACTTGATGTCCCACAAGTTCGACTTCCAATACTTGGTCACAGTGACTCTAACTCAGACCTGCAGTGCTGTTGTAACAAGACCCATTGCTGAAAAGTTGTCTGACCCAGGGAGTTTCACAATTCCCTACACCATAAGTAACTTTGATTTTGCCAAGGCACTATGTGATTTGGGGGCAAGCATAAATCTTATGCCCCTGGCTATCTATAAAAGGCTGGGGATTGGAAGAGCTAGACCCACGTTTATGTTGTTGCAGCTGGCTGACACGACTGTATAGAGGCCCTCGGGTATTCTTGATGGCGTGTTATTGCAGGTAGGGAAATTTGTGTTCCCTGCAGATTTTGTAATTCTGGATTGTAGGGTGGATGAAGAAATTTCCATAATTTTGAGAAGGTCATTCTTGGCCAGGGGGTGAGCTCTACTTGACTGCGAAACTGGAGAGCTCAAGATGATATTAAATGATGAGGAGATAACATTCAACGTGCAGAAACCTATGAGGTGACCAAGTGAATTCGCCAATTGTTCTTTAATTGATGCCGTGGATGTAATCATGGAAGAGGATGATGAGACCTTGAATATTGAGGACCCTCTAGCTGCATGTCTGATGAACTTAGATGAGTCTAATGGCGAAGAATTGTCGGAATGGGTGCTTGCTCTTGAGGGCGAAGGCTTTTGGAAGAGATCACTTGAATTTGAGCCCTTGTAATTAGAGAAGAGGTAAACTCCTCCAGCCAAGCCATCCATAGAAGAACCACCAAATCTGGAGTTGAAGCCACTGCCCGCCCATCTCAGGTATGCATTCTTAGGACCTAACTCCATACTACCTGTTATTATCTCATCTAGTTTGTTGGATGTGCAGGCAGAACAACTTTTGCAGGTACTGACGGAGTGCAAGACTGCTATTGGATGGACCATGGCAGATATTAAGGGGATCAGCCCGGTATTTTGTATGCATAAAATTCTGCTAGAAGATGGGCACAAACCTTCCAGAGATCACCAAAAAAGGCAAAACCCTAATATGAAGGAAATGGTGAAGAAAGAAATCATTAAGTGGTTAGATGCAGTAATCTTCTTCCCCATCTCTGACAGCAACTAGGTTAGCCCAATACAATGTGTTCCTAAGAAGGGTGGAATAATGGTGGTGAAAAATGATAAAATGAACTTATCTCTACACGAACCGTCACAAGCTGGAGAATTTGCATGGATTACAGGAAACGAAACTTGGCCACCCGGAAAGACCACTTCCCACTTCCCTTTATTAATCAGATGCTTGACAGACTGGCAGAGAGGTCACACTTTTATTTTCTGGATGGGTATCTCAGGGTACAATCAGATCTCCATTGCACCAAAGGACAGAGAGGACCTCACTCACATCCCTTATGGGATTTTTTCCTTTCGGAGGATGCCCTTTGGCTTATACAACACACCTGCCACATTCCAAAGGTCCATGATGTCCATATTCACAGACATGGTAGAATACATAATGGAGGTGTTCATGGATGATTTCTCAGTAGTGGAAAATTCATTCGTTGAGTGCCTTAAGAATCTGACCAGAGTGTTGAAAAGGTGCATCGAGACTAACCTGGTACTTAATTGGGAAAAATGTCATTTTATGGTACAAGAGGGTATAGTCCTGGGACACTTGGTATCAAGCAAGGGCATTGAGGTGGATCGTGCAAAAGTTGATGTAATAACGAAGCTTCCACCACCCACATCCGTCAAATCAATCAGGAGCTTCCTCGGGCATGTTGGTTTCTACCGACGATTCATAAAAGACTTCTTAAATTGCTAACCCTCTGTGTAAGCTGTTAGAAAAAAATAACCCCTTTGTGTTTTCTGATGATTGTAGGGTAGCATTCGAGGAGTTGAAGAAGAGGTTAGTCACAACACCCATCATTATTGCCCACGTCTGGGAGCAACCATTCGAGCTAATGTGTGACGCAAATGACTATGCAGTGGGAGTAGTGCTAGGACAGCGAAAAGATTAAATAATGCACCCAATTTACTACGCAAGTAGAACATCGAGTGGAGCCCAGCTGAACTACATTGTGACAGAAAAAGAGATGTTGGTTGTGGTGTTCGCATTTGACAATTTCATACCGTACCTGATTGGCTCAAAGGTAATTGTATATACTGATCATGCTGCTCTCAAGTACCTGATCGAAAAGAAAGAGTCCAAACCGTGCATGATTCGTTGGGTGATGCTTCTACAAGAGTTTGACTTGGAAATTCGTGACCGAAAGGGCATGGAAAATCAAGTCGCTGATCACTTATCACGACTAGAAGGAGCTGAAAAAGTAGTTGATGTAGAAGAACTTCTGGAAATCTTTCCAGATAAGCAGCTACTCGCCACAAACCTTGAGGAGGTGCCATGGTATGCAGACATTGCAAACTACCTGGCGAGCGGTATAGTTCCCTATGACATTTCCTCTGTGCAAAAGAAAAGTTTTTACCGTGATTGCCGCATGTATTACTAGGATGAACCTTATCTGTTTCCGATTTGTGTTGACAATATGATCTGGAGGTGTGTCCCCGAGATAGATCAGTCTTCTATTTTGCAGGCATGTCACGCATTGGCATATGGTGAACATTTCAGGGGAGTCCAGACAGCAGCGGAAGTTCTAGAAGCAGGTTTCCATTGACCAACTATGTTTAAGGATGAACATCTATGGGTCAAGGGCTGTGATAAATGCCAGCGAACTGAGAACATTTCTTGTCGCCATGAGATGCCCATGAAGCCAATTTTAGGAAGTTGAAGTGTTCGATATTTGGGGAATAGACTTCATGGGTCCCTCCGTCAGTTCATATGGCAATAAGTACATACTTTTTGCTGTAGACAATGTGTCCAAATGGGTGGAAGCTGCAGCACTCCCTACCAATGATGCAAAGGTGGTGATTGGGTTTTTGAAGAAGAACATATTCATCCGTTTCGGCACCCCGAGGGCCATAATTAGTGACGGAGGCACACATTTTTGCAATCGAGCGTTTGAGAAATTGCTGAAGAAGTACGATGTGCGCCACAAGGTTGCAACTCCATACCATCCGCAGACCAATGGGCAAGTCGAAGTGTAAAACAGGGAGATAAAGAGTGTGTTAACCAAAATCGTGAATGCCACAATAACAGACTGGGCAAAAACTCTAGATGATGCTCTCTGGGCTTATAGAACTTCTTTCAAAACACCAATTGGCATGTCGCCATACAAATTGGTGTTTGGGAAGGCCTGCCACTTGCCGGTGGATTTAGAACATAGATCTTGGTGGGCATTGAAACAGTTGAATCTTGATAGTGAAGCAGCCAGAACAAGTTGAGTAACAGAATTGCATGAGCTAGACGAGTTTTGATATCACGCTTTTGAGAGCATGGGATTATACAAGGAGAGAATGAAAATGATACATGATAGGAATATTATTGAGCGGAATTTTCAACCTGGAGATACAGTATTGCTATACAACTTATGTATGAGGTTGTTTCCAAGCAAATTGAAATCATGATGGTCAGGCCCTTTTCGTGTGGTTGAAGTCCACCCCAAGGGAGCAGTAGAGATTGCTGCGAGTAATGACTCTCACACATTTAGAGTCAATGGGCATAAATTGAAGCATTATGTGGGCATGGAGGAAGCAAAGAAAGTGTCAGTGACCCATTTGATCGAGCCTCCAAAGTTGAGCACACCTTGAAGGCTCTTATCTGCGTCGTGCCGCGATGTTAAATCAGGCGCTTCATGGGAGGCAACCCATTTATTTGTTGTATTTGTCATGCCACGACACTAACTAAGGCGCTCGTTGGGAGGCAACCTAACGAGTAGTGATTTTAGTGTAGTTAGAATTTGTTATTTGGATTTTTGTAAGTACTAACAAATGTAGGTGAGCTTAGGCAAGTGATAAGTCCATCCGACGCTGAAGGGAAAGGTAAAAATTGGAGAAATCTCGAGGCCTAAGTGCGCGGCCGTGCTCAGACCGCGCTTAATGCCCAGTATTCTGCCTCATCTTTGAGCCCAGGTGCACGGTCGCGCTCGGGCCGCGCTTAATGCCCTGTCCTCTGCCTCGCAAGCGCGGATGCGCTCGGACCGTGCTTGTACCGGTCCGCCTGCCACTTAGTTTAATTTTTTTTTATTTTTTTTATTTTTTTATTATGTACTTCCTCCCCACCCCTCCTAAATAAAATACATGCTAATTTCAATCACTCCCCACCCCTCCTTCTTCTCCTAAACCTCCCCTCTTCAAAAATTCCCAAATACTAAACTCTCCCTTACAACTCACAAATACCCAACTCCTCTCCCCAAAGAACCCCATCCCTAATCCTCCCAAATTTCAAAGCAAATCACACCCCCTCCACCCTATTTTCAATTCTAACAATCTCCTCCCACACCAGGTAAGTTTTTTTTCTTCCAATTACTGTTGGGTTATTTGAATTCTTGGTTATGTAGTAGTTTTCTTGTTTCTCTGGTAGAGTTCTTTGGTAGTGTACCCTTGGTTGCTAGTGGGTTTGTTGAGTTTGTGTAGATGTATCTCTAAACATAAGTGGGTGACATTGGGGCAATTGTGGTGGAATTTGGCTTAGAAATTGGTTATTGGGGACTCCGCTGAATGGTGCATACAAAGTGTTTGTTAAAATGTCGCAGTGAGTGCTAATGGTAATTGTGACCAATTGTACGGATGAAGTCTGAGTAACTGCAGTTGGTTCACATCTTTTTTTCTTCTCTGATGATGTTCTTTATTTCAGGTAGTATGGCACCTTCCAAGAAATGTCGAACCACCGATGCTTCATCCAGCGGCCAAGTTGAATCCTCTAGAGCACGCGCTTCAACTCCTACTCGTCATTTTGATAGTAACAAGTTCGTCTTCGCCGCAGCTCAAGACCGTTTCGCTGCTAAGGCATCGAAGAAACCAATACCGGATAGGGGAATGGATATAGGGTCTCTCTAATATGCCTATCCTAATTTATACAATGAGTTGGCTAGGCGTGGGCTGTAAATTTTCTTGGAAGAACCTGTGATGCAAACTTGATGGTTGTGCACAAATTTTACGTCAATATTACAGAGCATGTGAATGGTGTGGTCACAGTGCACAAGAAGAATGTGGATGCCTCTGTGGAGGCCATTAGGAGAGCATACAGGCTTCCCTCACCTGTGGCGGAGGCAGACGACTACTATGCAACCTATGGTAGACACTACACCCAGTGGGAGGTATTCTTTGAAACAATATGTGTGCCTGGCAAGGAGATTGTGTGGATGAAACATGGGCAGAAGTTCCATTCGGTGACACTAACCTTTGAAGGGAAGTGTTGGTTGTATGTCATCAATAATCGTCTGCTCCCATCCTCTAACACCACGGAAGTGAATGCTACCCGCGCTGCATTGATTTGGTGTTTTATGAATGGCCAAAATTTTGACGTGGCCAAGTTTATTCACGAGGAGATGTTTACTCGTTGTCCGGTGAAGAGGTATGGTTTCTTCTTCCCTTCCCTAGTCACTAAGCTATGTCGGTCAGCTCGGGTGCCGGAAAACTTGAGTGTGGATGGAAAAGTGCCGAAAGAGGCACAGTTTCGAGCGGATAAGGTGACTATTGGGAAGGAGCCTGTGGCACCTGGTGGTGATAATAGTGATGCATCAGATGCACCTGAGGAGGGAGAGGATGAGAAGGAGGGAGTGGGAGCTGAGTCGCCTACCCATGAGCATGTTGCGGAAGCTGCAGGACCATCTAGGGTCGGTCGGGGTAATCAATTAGATGCCTTAGAGCAGGAGATGGCAGGGTTGAGTACTACAGTCACTGACTTAGGGACGCGAGTTGATGCTTTGGCCACCTAGAGTGCTAAATCTAAGAAGAAAATAATAGGCTGGTTGCGGGCTTTAGGTCGGGCATGTCATCTGGACCCAGGCACTGTCTCATATCAGGACTGATCTGTCAGGGAAGTTCCTATGACATGGGGACATGCCATCTTTTTAAGTGTGGGGTGGGGGATACTTCGTTGTATGTTGTATATATGTAGGAACATGTCTTTGATTTCGTTGAGTTTGGTTTCCAGTAGCGGTCTAACTATTGTGATTCGACTTGTTCCGACGATGGATCTCACTCGACGGGGTTCTTGAGGGTCTAAGTCAATATAAAAAAAATTAAAAAGAAAAAAAGAGAAGAAAAGATTTTCTTTTGTGGGTAGTATATCAATTCCCCCTTGGTTTTTCTTTGGACCACGGTCTTTTCCAAGGGTTTTTCTTGAACCAGGTGTAATTAGTTTTTGTTTATTTGTTTTTATTTATTTATTTATTTATTTATTTTCTTAGGTACTTATGGGCTATTAGCTAAGATGGAAAGAGAATCTCTTAACGTTGTTACGACTTGAATACAATAGACACTGTAGTGTGACGCTTAGTCTCAGTTGTTGATTCTTGTTAGAGTGCCTTAAATTGTATGTTCGTAACTTGACTTAAGTACTCAGACGATAGTGTTTTGATAAGCCAATCTGGAGTGAGTCATGTGCCATGTGTGTGTGAGATTTATTGTATTCTGTGCACTGCATTTGATGCCTAGAACTTGTCTTTTGTGTTTGCAAAGCGAAATAGTAGTTTTATTCAGTCTAGGAAGTGATATAGGCGTTTCTTTGTTGAACCAGATTTGTATATTTCACCCGCCTAATTGTTATGTACCGTAGTTAACCCTTTGAGCCTATAATCCTGTTTTCCTTGGCAACCACATTACAAGCCTTACCCAATTGTTTGAATGAACTATCTGTTTGAACCTTTTTACCTCCCATAAGCACTTGAATTGTGATGAACTGGTAAAAGTTAAAGTGTGGGGTGGTTGGTTTGACTTTTGAGTAGAACTAACGAAATCAGGAGGAAGGTGCACAGTTTTGAATAGGTAAGAGCCACTTGAAAAAAAAAGAAAAAAAAAAGAAAGAATAAAATAGTTATATTGATGCGAAGAATAGTCTTTGTTAAGTAGCAGCTCTTGATTAAGTGTGCTTAAAGGAGCAGAGAGTTAATATACATTGATGAAAACGGTGAAGCCTTGGTTTGACATAAGTATGGGGTTCTGAATGTGAAAGTATATGTATTAAAGTGCTTAGGGAGGTGTAGTCACTCTTATATCCAAATATATCCTACCCGTCCTTTAGCCTACATTACAACCAAATAAAGTCCTAATTGATCCTAGACTGAATGAACTCAATTAGTAGAGTAGTACACTACGGTCAAGCCTATGGTGCATCTTTGTGGCATATGAATGTTCTTTCTGAGAGTGAGTGAATTTTGTTTATCTGAGTTCCTAATTGTTCTAAATGCTTATTACTTGTCAACCTACTCTCATTTACGATGTGATGGCACTTGATTCATGAAGGAAAGGTACATATTGACCTCTGTGTAGAGTAAAGTGAGTAAGTTAGGAATATTGCACGGCACGTGAGAGTCAACTCTTGAGGCAAAGATGTTACACTACTGGACTCAATCCTTGTGGTATGTTCTTGGTGTGATACGTTAGGAAAGTTGCTTAGCGAAGGAACCTCTGTAGAGTATGGTTGATTGCTCGGGGACGAGCAATGATTTAAGTGTGGGGTGTTGATAATAGGCTAGATTCATGTAGTTTAGAAACCATTTACGCCTCAACTTGGCTATGCTTTATTGTTATATGAAGGTTAAATGACAAAAAAATGGCTCTAATTATGAATTTTGTGCTTTGCAGGAGTAAGTCTTAATTATGAGGACATATGACAATGTTTGGAGCTAATTTGGAGCAAGTAAAGCCAATCGGAGGTGAATGCGCGTGAAAGAAGAAGGAAAAAAAGAGAAAACAACTGACTTCATGAGCGCGGGCCAAGCGCGACCGCGCTCAAGTAGTGGTCGTCAGGCAGAATGGAAAGCAATATGCGCGGTCCAAGCGCGGCCGTGCTCGTCACTCTGAGAAACATTATTTTCAGGGGTAATTCCGTAAGTTCTGGGGAAATCCCCCTTAACATATAAGAATCCCAGCTCGCCCAAAAAGAAGGTATCAAGGTTTCAAAGGATTGTTGAAGGCAAGAAGAGGCAAGGAGGAAGATTCGGCATAGAGTTTTAGCTTTCTTCCTCTTGTTTTGATTATTCATGATGAATTTTACTGTTATGGTTGTGACAACGATTATTCGTAGCTAAACATATAATCTAGGGTTTTGATGGAACCTATTGAATGATTAACTTCTGGTTATGTTAATATAGATTTGCCGAAGTTTAATCTCTATTTGTTCAACTACGTTCTTGTTGTAGTTAATTGAAAGGATCCTCAATTAGATGTGCCTATTTAGTATGTATTACTCGGGAGAGAGTGCATATTTAGGTAGTTGTTGAACAACATCACTCCCGACGTATGTGGAATAAATAACCAAGGGTTTAAATGTGGGCTTAGGGATCATGAAACCTTGGGTGTGATCTAAGTGAGCTGTAATTAAATCCAACTAGCGTAACTCGGGAGAGTATGTCTAGTAAATTATCGTAATTACTCGGGAGAGATTTACGGTAGGAAGAGTGCTCATGGTCAATAGAGAAGATTAGACAAATTTATATGAAACATAGCAGGAAGGGATTCCATCAATAAGGGAAATCATAACCTTAGATCCTTCTCATTATTGTTTACAAACCGTTCTTAGTTAGTTGTTAGTTAATATAGTTTATTAAGTAATAGTTAGTAGAAAAACAACCAATTGTTATCTAAAATATCTTGTAAGTTGATTATGTGGAATTGAGTGAGTCTGATACTTGTAATTGGTAGGTTAATTTCCTGTGGGATTCGACTTTGGACTTAATATCCGGATTATATTGACAACGACCGCTTAGTCCTTTTTATAAAGCATAGTTGGGCGTGATCAATGCCTTACAATAGAATGTTGTCTATCCCTTTTTTAAGAAATCAACTTTCAGCTAAGCAACCCTTTCTCCGTTATGTGTGTCCAATGGAAAGACAACAAAGATTACCTTTTTCAGATAGTTCTATAAACTCTATTGTTCCTTTCCAACTTATACACAATGATGTTTGGGGGCCATATAGTTTTAGAACTTACAATGGCTTTAAATAGTTTCTCACAATTGTAGATGAGTATACCAGAGTAACTTGGACACATCTTGTCTCCTGCAAAAGTAATTCCTTGTCTATCATCAAATCTTTTGTTTTAATGGTTAAAACTCATTTCAAATCTTCAGTTCAAACCATTAGGTCTGATAATGCATATGATTTGGGCAGTAGCTCTGAAGCCTCATCTTTCTTTGCTGATATTGGCATATTACATCAAACTACACTCCCTCACACTCCCTAGAAAATTGGAGTGGTTTAAAGAAAATACAAACATCTTCTTGAGATTTCTAGGGCTCTTTTATACCAATCCAAACTTCCTTTAAAGTACTGCGGAGACTGTGTGCTTACTGCTACTTATCTTATTAACAGGTTTCCTTCTTCAGTTTTACAAAATGTTTATCCTTTTGAAAAGCTTCATGATTTCCCTCCATCATATGAATATTTGAGATCCTTTGGTTGTCTTTGTTTTGCTACTCTTCCTAAACATGGTAGAGACAAGTTACAATCTAGAGCTACTTCTTGTGTTTTCTTGGGATATCCTTTAGGTAAAAAAGGGTTACAAACTTCTTAGTCTTTCCTCCCATTCCATTTTTTATTCTAGGGATGTTATTTTTCATGAGAAAATTTTCCCTTACCAATCCTCCTCTCCTATACCTCCCATTTTCTCTCCACCTGATACTTCCCCTTTTGTTGACATTCAGTCTACTTCTCTTCCTCAAACTTCCCCTGCTCTCTCTATTCCTATCCTTGTTTCTTCCCAATCTTCCATTTCACCTTCACCTCTTCCTTCTCCTTCTCATATTCAGCCCCCGACATTTCCTATTCAGGCTGCTACTTCTTCCCTTCCACCTATTAGAAGATCTGACAGACCCTCCAATCGTATTTGTTCTCATGTTGCTCCTAATTCTAAGGCTACTTCTGTTGACCTTCAATTACAAGAGCCTCAGTTTTATCATCAGGTTGGCTCCAATCTTGCATGGCAAGAGGCTATGTTGAAGGAGTTCCAAGCTCTTGCAAATAAGACTTGGGACATTGTTCATCTTCCTCCAGGGAAGAAGGCTATTCCTTGTAAATGGGGTGTACAAGATAAAATAGAAATCAGATGGCACAATTGAAAGGTATAAGGCTAGATTAGTTGTTAGAGGAGATTCCCAAAAAGAGGGTATGGATTATACTGAGACCTTTTCTCCAGTAGTTAAGATTACCACTATCAAATGTCTTTTTACTGTTGCTGCCAAGAGAGGGTGGACAATCTACCAATTATATGTCAATAATGCTTTCCTTCATGGGGATTTGCATGAAGAAGTTTACATGCATGTACCTCCTGGTTTGACTGTCACTTCCCTTTGTTCCTCTTCCTCCTCTTCTCCTTTAGTTTGCAAACTCAAGAAATCATTATATGGTTGAAGCAATCCTCTAGACAGTGGTTTGCTTAGCTTTGTGAGTCCTTACTGTTGCGGAGCTATGTGTCTAGTAAAAATGATTATTCCTTGTTCACCAAGAGTTCTGGTGATCCTGTGGTGGTCGTCGCTGTGTATGTAGATGATATTTTATTAGCTGGTTCTGATGTTACTGAAATGAACGATGTTAAGTCCTTTTTAGATGAACAATTCAAAATTAAAGACCTTGGTGATATTCATTATTTCTTGGGACTTGAGGTACATCATACTCCTCAAGGTTATCTAGTTAATCAAGTGAAGTATATGCAAGACCTCTTACATGAATTTAATTGTGGTTCTTTATCTCTTGTTCTTACTCCTTTGGATATTTCAGTGAAGTTATCTTCAACTGAGGGTGACTACTTGCCTAATCCTTCTGTGTATCGAAGAGTTGTGGGTACATTTAATTTTTTGTAGCACACTCGCCCTGCTATTGCTTTCTCTGTCCAACATTTAAGTCACTTTCTCCAGGATCCTAGGATACCATACACACTTGGTGCCATTCATGTATTGAGGTACCTTCTTAATGATCCTGGACAGGGCATTCTTCTAAGTGCTTCTTCTGATTTTTTCTCTTCTTGCATATGCTGATTCCGACTAGGCAGCTTGCCCCATTTCACGAAGATCTATCTCTGAGTTTTACATTACTTTTGGTGGTTCCCTTGTTTCTTGAAAGTCTAAGAAGCAGCCTAAAGTTTCTCTATCTTCAGCTGAAGCAAAGTATCGGGCCTTGCGCAAGGTTGTTGCTGAGGTGTCTTGGTTGCTACGCATTCTTCATGATCTGGGCTGCTCCATTATGCCTCTTGTTTCTGTCTTTTGTGACAGCAAGTCAACTATTCACATTGCCCGAAACTCATTTTTCCACGAGCGCACAAAGGACATTGAGGTTGATTGTCACTATGTGCGTGATATGCTGCAGCCTGGTGTCATCTCTCTTCTCCATGTTCCCTCTTCTGATCAACTTGCTGATTTGATGGATAAAGCTCTTTCTGGTGTTCCTCTTCGTCGTTTATTATCCAAGCTTGGAGTTCAGTCAACCTCCAGCTTGAGGGGGGCTGATAACAGAGGCATAGTCCAGGCCCAAACTTCATAATTAGGCCCAATCGGGTCAGAAGCCCAAGTTATGCTTTTTCTGTATAGTTCATTTTTCATTGTGTTGAGAAGATAAATAAAGGCCACACGTGTACAGGAGACTTTTGAGGCATCATTTTATAACGATACAGAAGCTCTCCCTCTTCTCTAAAGTAGGGCTTTGTATTTTCATTTCTGCCTCAAATCACTTTTGATTTCTTCACATATCACATTGAGCTACTTGATTAACGGTGAGTGCATTTTGCCAAAACAAAAATAAAATAAAATGAAAGGCAAAGTCATTTCCAATAGTTCAGGGGCAAAAGTACCGGTTTCATTTTTTAATATAATCAACAAAATTCATGAAAAATTAAATTAGAAAATGAGAAAATAGTCCCTTATGTTTGGGGTGAGGTTAAAATACTCTCTCAAGTATACTTTTGAATAGTTTTGACTTTTAGTGCCCTTCAAATATTTAACAAACTCTAGTTGTAGACTTAATGATAATAGTTATAAAAAAAAAAGATTTGATAAAAACTAATATTTGGAGGTGCATTTTTTGCAAATTTATACTACTTTAAAAAAAAAAAAACTATTTCTGGTGTTAGATGTAATTTTTCAGTATAATTTCTGCTATTTTAATTTATTTATGTGTCTGATGCAGCTTTTGTGTTGTAATCTTTGGATCTGATAAAACTCTGTTTCTGGCAAAAGTTTGGACTTTCTTACTTCATGACTATCTTTATGAAATCAAATACGAATTCACAGAAACATCAAGCACCAGAAATAGTTGAAGCCTTGACCAATAAGATACATGCCCTTCTACTCTATTCTATAAGCTATAGCATCCACAACATTTCCACATGACTAAATTTAATTAAAAATCATTCAACATGCCCAACTATATATATTGCTCAAACTTAATACCTTAATAAGTTAATGATCATGGATAAAATTCTTGAGATGAGACATCATATCATGAGTTCTTGGCTGAGAAAGTGGAAAATTATGCAGAATCTGAAATGCATGTCCTACACCTTTGTAAACCTGCTTTTCCACTTTAATTCCAGCATCCGCCAAGGCACTACACAATTCCAAATTCCTATCTTTAAGTATATCTGTCTCCGAAATACAAACCAATGTAGACGGCAATCTCGGATTATGGCTCATTAATCTTGGCTTACACCACGGATGGTCACGATTAGAACCTATTGGCAAAGCGAGTCGCCAGTAAGCATCTGATGCGGGTAAGTTCAGTGCAGAGTATGGAGGCTGAACTGAATACTTCTCAGAGTAAGTACGAGATTCGCCTCCAAAAAATGGTTGGATTAAGATAAGTCCTTTGAGAGACAATGGCTTGAGATTATATGAAATGAGCCTAGTGGCTACATGATAAGCAATATTAGCACCAGCACTGTCTCCACTAAGGATCAAGTTGGAAAAACTGCATTTGCTTGACCACCAATTTTGTTCCTTGGAATTGGCTAGTGCTTGATTTTTTAGCCACGTTATAGCGTGGACACCATCTTCATAAGCAGCAGGAAGACGATTTTCGGGCGATAAACGATAATTAACTGACATAATTACACAGCCAATTTTTGAAGCAAGATTTGCTAAGAAATCATGGTAACATTTCCATGCAGCAGAGCCTACACAGAAACCACCTCCGTGAAAATAAACAAGCAAAGGCAGTTTTCTAGCAGGGATTAAGGTATTGGGAAGGTAAATTCGCGACCATAAATTGGTTGGATTGTGTAAACTGACATCTTTGGCTGTGACGTTGAGTTCTTGAGGCAGAGAATAAGGTGGGACAGTTGGGACAATTTGTGGTCTTTCGATGTGGCCATTGTTGTAAACTTTTATAAGACCGTCAACTTCTTGGAGTACAACTACTCCATGTTGTTGACGATGATCTTTTCTTACGTTGAGATTTTGCCTTGGATCATAAGAAATGGCAGTCACCATTTTTTTTTCCAGAGGATGATAGCTATAGGGAGTATATCTTAAGTAATGTAATTTGGTTTTCAGTTGAGTTGTGGTGAGTCCTAAATTGGGACTTTGGAGCTCCTTTTATAGAGGCTCAGAAGCTTAAGGCACTCTCTAAAGGTGAAGCAAGAATATTGAGGATTCTTTGGCAACGTGGAATATTTTTGGGTCAGTGTATAGTTAATATATATGTTCACAAAAAAGAAAGATATAGTACTCTCCCTCTGTTCCAATACGAAGTTTATGAAACAATGAAAGACTATTAGAATTTGTGATTCTAAACAA
Organism: Nicotiana knightiana; assembly: GCA_005239525.1. NCBI lineage: Eukaryota > Viridiplantae > Streptophyta > Magnoliopsida > Solanales > Solanaceae > Nicotiana > Nicotiana knightiana. The sequence continues at coordinate 12,899 of ML395567.1, read as the reverse complement.
GTTAAAAAAAGGTCTAGAGTATTTGTGTGGTTATAAAATTTTTCAAATAAGGATAGAATTGAAAGTTTAAGCTAAAGTATTTCTAAATTTATCATTCTTTTTGAAACGGACCAAAAATGAAATAAGTTCACATAAACTGAAACGGAAAGAGTATTAGACATTATAAAGCGATTATCCAAATTTGCTTGCATTGCATTATTTGCATATCAAAATTACTTGACATTGATTATCAAAATGGATTTTTCAGATTACATATTTAAAATAGTCATTGTTAAGAAGCAGACACTAGTTTTTGTAGAGAACATCCAAGTTTTGTGTAATATTGACAATGTACATTATTTTTACACCATTAGGTAAATTAATAAATTATACGTGATAACACGAGTACTTTTTGTTTATAGCAAACATGATCCAGTAATCAGAAAAATAAGTGGAGATGATCTGTCGCTATGACAATTTAAGTTATGCTAATAGTGTAAAAATTCTATATATTATTAGGGTGTATATTTTAATCTTTTTCCTAGTAATCAGATTGTGAACAACAATGATCGGAGAAATATTATGGTCGGTGAATTAAGCACTATGTGCGCCCAATGTTAGAGCAGTTTTATTCATAAATCTGTTGCATCAGTAGTTATGCGAATGTCGGCATGTAATTCTTCGGCTTTGTAAAAGTTATTCGTATTTATTGTGAGACCAAATTACTCAAGCATATGTCTTACATGGATACAAACAAAAACAGTATGATCCAAAGGATGAGATCCGGGGAAAATAGTCTGTACGCAGACCTTATCCCTATTTATGCAAGTAGAACGTACGTACATGGATAACCGGAACTAGAGTTACTCGATTAACCAATATTGGAAAGTCTAAGAATTTCCCTATTTGTCCATTTTCAGGCTCCTTTTTTCCATAATATTTGCGTAATGTTAATCAAACCTTAATTAATTAATTAATTAAGATTCTCATACTAGGAGCATTTGATGACCTTTTCTTGAAGTAGTAGACTGAGGAATTATCTTTTGGAAAGGAGGGCGGGAGAAGAAATTTGAAGGGAATATTATGTATACTTCCTCACGAGGTGCATGTATCGACATCAAACTAATTAAGAGCATATATGAAAATAATATTCTTCTTTTTTATTTTATTTTGAACTTCCGTTCCGTCAAAAATCGCCAAATTAACAAGTTAGAACAGATATAATACTTTTATGTACATTTTGGTAAATATATAGGATGTGTATATTTTATTTCAGAAAAAAATTAAATACTTCACGAACATGATATATACCATACTCATTATTCTTCTTAGGATTGATGGACATGGACTAGTCATATATTTAATTTGTAGTAAAAGAACACTAATGTGAGCTTTCCGTGGATGCATGTTATTCCGAGTACATGCATCGCTCCTTCTGAACCAAGTTCATTTCAAAATATTGCATACTTTTGATTTCATTGTTTTTTTTAGAGGAAACTCTTAATTTTCATATTTAAATCAAAAGATTACGAAAAACATCAAATTCTTGTTTCCCGTTCAAGAACGAAGGATTACATGCCAGAGACTCAACAAATTTTTCCATGATCACATTCACAAACTCAAAAAAAAATGTTGTTTTATTTGTTGTCCAAACTTAAGCTAAATTAGAAAAGACAAAAGCCTATGGAAAAGCCTAGAAATGGAGAACCTTCCATTAGATACCGAGAGAGAAAAGAAGGAAAAAGAAAACAAGAAAGCAACAAAGGGAAGCCTATCTATTTCCATGGAGTATCTTTCTGCATTCCCACTTGGGGGCATTTGGATTTTAGACTTGATCTGACCTCCACTAGGGGTGGCTAACGGGCCGGGCTCGGGCCAAACAGGTCAAGTGGGCCGGGCTAAACGGGCTATATGTGTGGAACCGCCCCTACGGGCCTAAGCCCACATGGGCCCGGGCTAAGAGGGCCGAGCCCGCGGGCCGAGCGGGCCTAAACGGGTCCGGACTATTTTTTTTANAAACGGGCCCGGGCTCACGGGTCCAAACATGAGAACCGGCCCCCCACGGGCCTAAAGCCCCCCACGGGCCGGCCCGTTTAGCCCGCGGGCCCGACCCACCTGCCACCACTAGGTAAGGCACAAAGGTTAAACGTAAAATGCAAATTGGTAAACATGACAACTTAAAAGGGCAATTCGGTGCACCAGACACCGTTGCCGAGATCGAACCCGGGTCATCCGCGTGACAGGCGAGAATATTCACCATTATACTACAACAACTTAGAAGAAAAAAAAACTCAATTAAGTTCTATATATACAGATTGATTTGACGATTAGGTTAAGTTAATTTACGACAACAAACAACTTTTCATAACAAGTCCAATATGATACCGGGAAATAAAATAACAAAAAAAGTTGTAGCCCAGTGCACTAATTAAGCTCCTGCGCGGGGTTTGGGAAGGACCGGACCACAAGGATCTATTGTACACAGTCTTGCCCTGCATTTCTGCAAGAGATTGTTTTCACAGCTCGAACCCGTGACCTCCTGATCACATGGCAACAACTTAATTTACCAGTTACGCCAAAGCTCCCCTTCTTAAAAAAGAAAAAAAAAGGGTGTGATGTCACTACTAAAAATCCAGCAAAAAGCGACCAAAATTGGTTATCAAAAAAAGTGACCAAAGTTGGTCGCTAAATTGGATAAAATAATTGTAAATAAATTAGTGACCAAAATTGGTCGCTATTTGGTCGATAATATGGTCAAAATGTTGACCGGACTAGTCAGATTTGCTTGGTCAAAGAAATATTAAAATTAGCGACCAACTTTGGTCGCCAAAGTGGGACCCAGCTATACATTTTTTAATAATTATATTATTATTTTAAAAAATTATAAAATTTAAATTAATAAAATTTCATATCAGCGACCAAAGTTGGTCGCTTATGAAAGTGGAAGAAAATAGAGACCAACTTTGGTCGCTAATCTGGGACCCAAATATAAAATTTTATTAATTATATTATTATTTAAAAAGAATTATAAAATATAAATAAATATAATTTAAAATTATCGACCAAAGTTGGTCGCTTAATAAATGGGAAGCAGATAGAGACCAATTTTGGTCGCTATTCTAGGACCCAGTTCTAACGTTTAACAATTATGTTATTATTTTAAATATTTTAAATATAAAATAAATCTGATTTATATTTAGCGACCAACTTTGGTCGCTAATTTTGATTTCTGTATAAAAAGCGACCAAAGTTGGTCTCTTCTTAGGTCAACATTGATCAAAATTAAATATCATACTATCTAAATAATATAAATGTAATCCGTTAACACTTTTGTAATACAAGAGATGAATACACTAAATATACTCTAACATGCTATATATGTAGTTAAAATTGTACAACGAAGCATGTTATATATCTATACACACACACACATACACACACACACTTCATTATAATACTATAACGTATATATAGTTCAACGATGCATCTGAGTAGGTTATACAGTATCATATACTATAACCCGACCCTGTGTTACTAGCACTTCATGTATATATATACACACAGAGACACACAGACACTTCACTGTAATGCTATAACGTATATATAATTCAACGATGCATCT
>ML395564.1:5076-45672 GCA_005239525.1 Nicotiana knightiana | reverse complement strand
TATATATATATATATATATATATACTTTTTTTATTTTTTTTTATTTATCTTTTTTTTTTATGGTCGACTTGGACCGTCAAGAACTCCGTCGAAAAGGGATCCGTCATCGGGCCAAGATGACTTAATTAATTATACTACTACTAAAAATCACAAAAAAGAACAAAAGCAACAAAACTCAACAAAAGCAACAAAACTCAAAAGAAAATAAAAACAACAATTAACAATTAGTTCCTACGTATGTACATATACAAGGGAGCATTCCCCCACCCCACACTTAAGATGAATACATGTCCTCATGGCAATAAAAATAAACAAAGAGAGGTAAGGGGACTTCCCTGAAAGCTCAATCCTGGTCGGAGACTGTCCCTCGGTCCAGGTGACATACACGACCCAGGGCATGCAACCAGCCCATGATCTTCTTTTCTGATTTGGACTGTTGGGTGGCTAGCGCATCAACTCTCGACCCCAAGTCAGTAACTGAGGTCCTTATACCAGCCACCTCCTGCGCCAGGTGGTCCATTCTCTGTCCTCGACTTGCCCTAGACGGGCCTGCAACCTCGACAACCTGCTCCTGAGTGGGATGCGCCTCCTCCTCATCTCCTTGATCATCCTCCTCATCATCCTCATTGGAATAATTCTCTACCTCATCATCATCAAATGCCATCGCTTCCTTTCCAATAGTAACCCTGTCAGCTTAGAAGGCGTACACCGTTGGCACTTTGCCATCCACCACCAAGTTTCTTGCTACCCCAGCTGCAAGGCACAATCGAGTGACAAGAGATGGGAAAAATAAGCCATACCTCTGAACTTTAATGCGGACGAACATCTTCTCATGCATGAGCCTGGCCACGTCAAAGTCGCGGCCCGTCATGAAACACCAAATCAAACACCCACAAGGAATGTTCACCTCCGAGGTGTTGTGGGATGGAATTAAGCGGTTGTTTATCAGTTGGAGCCAACATTTTGCTTCAAAGGTGAGGGATGAAGAGTGAAACTTATTCCCGTACTTGTACCACTTCATATCTACGCCCGGGACACAAATGGTTGGGAGGAACGTTTCCCACTGAGTATAGCGCCGGCCATATGCCTCATAGCCGTCCTCGTACCTATCCACCGGGCCTGGCATCGGGTAAATTGTCTGAATGGCCTCCACAGAGGCATTCACCGGCTTCTTCCTCACTGCTACCACATGATTCTTGTGCTCCGGGCAGTTTGTATAAAACTCTCTCACTATCATTGCATTAGCCTCATTGGGCTCCTCAAAAAACACATCTAATCTCCTCCGCAACAACTCATCATACATCCTTTGGCAGTTACGTCGGAGTGATTCCGTATTTATACCATGTTTAGGTATGGCCGCCTTCGATTCCTTCGCAGCAAACCTGTCATGGGCCTTAGCTGATACAAATTTTTTTCTATTGAAAGGCCTAGTGTCAGTTGCTCCTCTTGCTTGTCTGCCAGAGGAAGAACTTGCTTGTCTTCCAGAGGAAGATCCGGTGGCTTGACGCTTCTGAGAGGGTGCCATTGTACCTACAATAAGGACATTATTAGCGCAGCACAACGAGGTGACCCAACTATGGTTACTCAAACTTCACCTTTGGTCACAATAATTTCCCTTCAGTAGGGCATTTACACAAACACTTGGTGGGCATTATTTACCGGAGCCTCCAATTAATCAAGTAAATTCCAATCACCACCACAATTTCCCAAACTTTACCCAACTAAATCAAGGCATACAACACCCCCAAATACCATCACCTACAAGTACTAAACATACACTACCAATTACTTCTACTAAACAAGATGAAAAACTACTACTTTCAACAATGGAAAAAGAAAAAAAAACTACAAAAATAAAATAAAAAATTAGTAAAGAAAACACATACTTGTGTGTTAAAGGAGTAAGAAGTGGAGAATTGGGTTATGGTTGGAGAGAGCAAGAGAATTGGGCATGTGAGGACTTGGGTACGGGTGGGAAGAGTATTCTTAGAAGAAGAAGAGTAGTAGTAGAATAAGAATAAGGGCTTTAGGAGAAGTGGGGGGAAGTGTAACAGGTGTGGGAGATGTGGGGGAGGTGGGTTAGGTTTGGGTAATTAGAAAAATTAAAGGCCAAATAAAATAATAATAAAACATAATACAAAACTTACCTGGTCCGCGACGGGACTAGCGCGGTCAGTAGCGCGACCCCGCTAGTGGAGACAGAAAAATTGGCCATATGCGCGGCCATTAGCGCGCCCGCGCTAGTGGCATCGAGACGAGACAGAAAATTATACCATATGCGCGGCCACTAGCGCGCCCGCTCTAGTGGCTTTGGGACGAGGCAGTGCACTAGTCCATTAGCGCGACCACTAGCGTGCTTAGCAGCGCGGTCGCGCTACCCCAGGCCTCAAAATACTTCATTTTTTTCTGACTTTTTCCTTGGAGTGGATTGAGTCTACCCTCGCCTGCGCACACCTACATATGTTAGTACTTACAACAATTCAACTACTCATCCCCTACACTATAAACATTACACATTGGGTTGCCTCCCAACCAGTGCCTTAGTTAATGTCGTGGCACGACAATTACAACAAATCAATGGGTTGTCTCCCATGAAGCGCTTGATTTAACGTCGCGGCACGGTGCAAAATGAGCGCATTTAAGGCTCGCTCGACCTCTGAGTTTCAGTAAGATGCATCACAATCATTTCCTTATTCTCGTCCATACCCACATACGATTTCAATCTATGCCCATTAACTCTGAAGGTGTGGGAATCTTTTTCAGAAGCAATCTCTACAGCACCTGAGGGAAACACTTCGACCACACGAAATGGTCCAGACCATCGGGACTTGAGTTTACCCAGAAATAGTCTCAATCTTGAGTTATAGATCAGCACTATATCTCCGGGTTTGAAGTTTCTATCCACAATGTTCTTATCGTGTAACCTCTTCATTCTTTCCTTGTACAACCTCGTGCATTCAAAGGCAAGATACCTGAATTCATCTAGCTCATGTAGTTCGGTGACTCGACTTGTGCCCGCAACATCAAGATCCATATTTAACTGCTTTAGTGCCCACCAAGATCGATGTTCTAGTTCTACCGGCAGGTGACAGGCCTTCCCGAACACCATCTTGTACGGTAACATACCAATTGGCATTTTGAATGCAGTTCTGTAGGCCCAGAGTGCGTCATCCAGCTTTTTTTCCCAATCAGATCTTGTGGCGTTCACTGTTTTAGTCAGCACACTCTTTATTTATCGATTTGACACCTCAACCTATCCACTTGTCTGATGGTGATATGGGGTTGACACCTTGTGGCGCACATCGTACTTTGCAAACATCTTCTCGAAGGCATTACAGAAATGGGCGCCTCCGTCACTGATGATGGCCCTTGGGATCCAAAGCGGGTAAATATATTCTTCTTCAAGAAACCCACCACCGCTCGTGCATCATTGGTGGGGAGTGTTGTAGCTTCCACCTATTTGGACACATAGTCTACAGCAACAAGTATGTACTTATTACCATAGGAGCTGACAAAGGGACCCATGAAGTCAATCCCCCATACATCAAACACCTCAACCTCTTGAATCGGTTTCATGGGCATCTCATGACGACGGGATATGTTCCCCGTCCTTTGACATTCATCACAACCCTTCACCCATTGGTGTGCATCTTTGAACACAGTTTGCCAGTAGAATCCGGCCTCTAAAACTTTAGCCGTTGTTCCCTCTAAAATGCCCTCCATGATGTGTGACATGCCTGCAAAATAGAAAATTGCTCCATCTCAGGGACGCACCTCCAGATCATATTGTCAATACAAATTCTAAACAGGTAAGGTTCATCCCAATAATAATTGCGGCAGTCACGATAAAACCTTTTCTTTTGAACAGATGAGAGTTCATAGGGCTCTATACCACTTGCCAGGTAATTTGCAATGTCTGCATACCATGGCACTTCCTCCATGCTTGTGGCGAGTAGCTGCTCGTCTGGAAAGGTTTCCAGAATAACCTCTGCTTCCACTGCATTTTCAGCTCCTTCAAGTCGCGACAGATGATCCGCGACTTGATTCTTTGTGCCCTTACGGTCACGGATCTCTAGATCGAATTCTTGAAGTAGCAGCACCCAACAAATCAGGTGCGGCTTGGATTCCTTCTTCTCAATTAAATACCTAAGGGCAGCATGGTCAGTGTAAACAATCACCGTAAAGCCGATCAGGTATGATCTGAACTTATCGAAAGCAAACACCACTGCCAGCATCTCTTTTTCGGCCATAGTGTAGTTCAGTTGAGCTTTACTCAATGTCCTAATCGCGTAGTAAATTGGGTGCATTATCTTTTCCTTCCGCTGTCCCAGAACTGCTCCCACTGTGTAGTCACTGCATCACACATGAGCTCGAACGGTTTCTCCCAGTCGGGGGTAACAATGATTGGTGTCGTGACTAACCTCTTTTTTAGCTCCTCAAAAGCTACCCTGCAATCATTAGAAAACACAAAATGGTTATATTTTTCGAGCAACTTACACAGGGGGTTGTTGATTTTGGAGAAGTCTCTGATGAAACGCCGGTAAAACCTGGCATGCCCAAGGAAGCTCCTTATTTATTTTAACCGATGTGGGAGGTGGGAGCTTTGCTATAACATCAACTTTAGCACGATCCAACTCAATTCCTTTGCTTTACACCAAGTGCCCCAAGACTATCCCCTCTTGTACCATGAAATGGCACTTCTCCCAATTAAATACAAGGTTCATCTCAATACACCGCTTCAACACTCGGGTCAGATTTGCTAGGCACTCATCGAATGAATTTCCCACCACTGAGAAATAATCCATGAACACCTTCATTATATCCTCGACCATGTCAGTGAATATGGCCATCATGCACCTTTGAAATGTGGCAGGTGCATTGCATAAGCCAAAGGGCATCCTTCTGAAGGCAAAAACCCCGTAGGGACATGTGAATGAGGTCTTTGCTCCGTCTTCAAGGGCAATGGAAATTTGTTTGTACCCCGAGTACCCATCCAGAAAACAAAAGTGAGACCTCCTTCCCAGTCTGTCGAGCATCTGATCGATAAAGGGAAGTGGGAAATGATCTTTCCGGGTGGCTAGATTCAACTTTCTGTAGTCCATGCAAATTCTCCAGCCCGTGACGGTTCTTGTAGATATCAGCTCATTGTTGTCATTTTTTACAATCGTCATGCCTCCCTTCTTAGGAACACATTACACCGGGCTAACCTAGTTGCTATCAGAGATGGGGAAAATGATTCCCGCATCCAACCACTTTATAATTTCCTTCTTCACCACTTCCTTCATGTTTGAGTTCAGTCGCCTTTGGTGTTCCCTAGAAGGTTTGTGCCCCTCTTCCAGCAGAATTTTGTGCATATAGTATGCCGGGTTGATCCCCTTTATGTCTGCCATGGTCCACCCAATGGCAGTCTTACACTCAGTGAGTACCTGTAAGAGATGTTTTGCCTGCACATCTAACAAACTAGATGAGATAATAACAGGTAAAGTAGAGTTGGGTCCTAGAAACGCGTACCTGAGATGGGCTGGCAATGGCTTCAATTCCAGCTTTGGCGGTTCTTCAACCGACGGCTTGGCTGGCGGAGTCTCTCTCTTTTCTAAGTGTAGGGGCTCGAATTCCAGTGACCTCGGCCACTCGCCTTTGCCCTCAAGAGCCAACACCCATTATGCCAATTCCTCCCCATATACCTCATCCAAATTCATCAAACATGCAGCAAGGGGGTCCTCAATAGTCAAGGACTCATCACTTCCTCCAGTATCACATCCATGACATCAATAAGAGAACAATTGGTGAATTCACTTCGTCGCCTCATGGATTTCTGCACATTAAATGTGATTTCCTCGTCGTTCAACCTCATCTTGAGCTCCCCAATTTCACAATCAATGAGGGCTCGCCCTGTGGCCAAGAATGTCCTTTCCAAAATTATGGGAATCTCCTCATCCACTCTGCAGTCCAGTATCACAAAATCTGCAGGGAACACAAACTTCCCTACCTGCACCAATCGTAATCAAGAACGCCTGATGGTCTTTTTACCGTCATGTCTGCCAACTGAAACAACATAGAGATCGGTCTAGATCTACCAATCCCCAACCTCTTGTAGATGGCCCGGGGCATAAGATTAATGTTTCCCCCTAAACCACAAAGTGCCTTGGCAAAGGCAAAGTTGCTAATGGTGCAGGGAATGGTGAAACTCCCTGGATAAGACAGCTTTTCCGCAATTGGTCAGGTCACACGGCACTGCCGGTCTGAGTAGGGGCGGGCATTCGGTACTTCGGTTCGGTATTTAAGAATTTCGGTTCGGTATTTCGGTATTCGGTTTATCAATTGTGTATACCAAATACTGTACCAAAATATTTCGGTACGGTTTGGTTTTCTTATTTTGGTTCGGTACGGTTTCGGTTTAAACCAAATCTATGTTATAAAGTTTTTGTCTATTCAAATCTGTAGCTTTTCGGGTTGAAAAGGTATAAAGACAACACCAAAAATAGATTGCAGATAACAAATATGTAAAAAAAAAAGGGCAAAAAGTACGAAACAAAATCATTATTTTGTTAATTATATATATATATAAAATATATAATTGCTACAGAGTACAGAGAGATGCAAGTTTGAAGCAAAATAATCTTTTCTCATGTTACACGTAACACAAGCATAATCGTGTCTCGCAGACTCTCACTCTTACTCCAAAGATAAAGAAGCACAATATCATTTCCTAAAGAAATATGGTACTATGCAACAAATATTTTGGTAATCTTTCCAAATCGACCCTTTCGAGACTTCCTTTTTATTTTTAAATTCCTGTTACATAGGAGATTTGGAGATGAAAAGGAACAAGGACTTTAATGGATTCCATCTCTTTGTATCAGATTTTCGTCAGTATCATTAGACTGTAGAAACTTGAATCCGATGTTTTCTCATTTTGTCAAGTTTTAATAGATCGTGAGATTGAAAATATAAGGAGAAATGTGAAATCCAAAGTGAGAATCATGAATTACAAATCGAAGTATGGATGTTTTCTCATTTTGTCAAGTTTTAATAAATCGTGAGATCGAAAATATAAGGAGAAATGTGAAAGCCAAAGTGAGAATCATGAATTACAAATTGAAGTATGGACAAGTGATCGCAATAGAATTTAAAAACAAAGAGCTTCATGCCTAGCGGATCGCTTAAAAAACAAATCGTAAAAAAAAATATTTCAAAAATCCAATACCGTATACCGAACCAAAATATCGAAATTTCTGTACCGAATTAGACCGAAATACCGAATTAATTCGGTTCGGTTCAAAATTCGGTTTTTCGGATTTTATGCCCACCCCTAGGTCTGAGTAAGTGTCACTGTGGCCAAGTCTTGGAAGTCGAATTTTCGGGATATCAAGTCCTTCATCATTTTGGCATAACCAAGCATCTCCTTCAGAGCATCAATCAAAGGAATATTTACCTGTATTTATTTCAACATATCCAAGAACTTTTTATACTGCTCATCTTTCTGGTACTGGGCCAACCTCTGTGGGAATGGTGCTGGAGGTCTCTTCTTCCCAGTGATTTGAGATTTTTCTTTGTCAGACACTACCTCTATCACCGGTTCCTAGGCTGTTTCAGCTTCTTTCTCATCCTCAACTTGCGTGTTGGGTTCTACCTGGGCAGGTTGCACTGTAACCTCATCCAGTTTTGTTGAATCATCAATTTCAATAGGCACTGATACTATGCATATGGCTGAATGCTTCGCAGGCCCATTAACAGGAGATAGCAAACCTCACCAGATCAAGTATGAGTGCCAGGCTTCCGTGCCCTCACGAAATTTGTGGCCTTTTACCAGAGTAGCATGTTCCTCGATGCAATTCAAACCGGTTAAGCCATAGTTCATGTAGCCTGGGCAGTGACAGAGGTGCTCGATCAGCCAGATTTGTAGAAACAGGTTGCACCCCTCAAAGAACTTTCCCCCAGATTGGCAAACTGTCAGAGCACGGTAAATCTCGGCTAAGACCATCGGTATAAGTGTTCCATTGGGTTTTTTCATCATGAAATCTGCCATTCCCACAAGCCTGATGTCTATGCATCCGTCACTTCTTGGGCAAATCACGGTGCCCAAGAATGCTACCACAAAAGCTAGCCCCCGGCGGGCTTCCCATTTAGCCTGATCTTTGTGAGTTAGACTAGTGTTGTTAGCCTCATAACCCTGGGGATCTCCATAACGTCTGTAAAGAAAATAGAAAGTGCAGAAACCTTCGGATAGGTGTGGGTCTTGGACGTCCCGACTAATGTCAACAGATCCAAAAACTTATGTGGAGTCACCGCCCTAGGTGCCACTGGGTACCGACTTCTAAGATTGTCATTAAGACCAGCATACCCTGCTATTTCCTCTAGCGTGGGCGTCAATTAAAAGTCTATAAAGAGGAACACATTGTGGGCGGGATCCCAAAACGGTACTAGAGCCTCGACGATGTCCAACCTCGGCTTGATTTTTAGAAGGCCAGTAAGTCCCCCTAAATATTTCATAACAGACTTTCTACTAGCTTCCCCCAAGTCGCTCCACCACATATGGAGTCCTAGAGGGATTTCCTCGACTGCCCTGAAGGGAATGTTTTCAATTGTATTCCTCCTGCACATTCGTTTTTGATTAAAACCACAAAAATTTTAAGAAGTGTTATTTTTTCAAAGGGTTTTGTAATAAAGAAAAATGGACCATCTTTGCGAATACGGCCCTTCAATACTTCGGGTAGGAAGTTTTTTAAGGCTGTGTTTGCGAATTGGGTCGAAATTTAAAGACAAACCACAAGCGGCCACTTTTGCAAAACGGCCTTCCGGTGCCCCTCTTGGGCAATCAGGCTACAATGGCGTCACCTAATTTTATTTGGGACTATACCCCCTTGATTTTGAAAAATAGATTTGGACCCGATGAGGGTTGCCTACGTATCCCACACCCGTGAGAATCAAACAATGCGTAGTTCGGAATAAATCCTGACTGAAAAATATACACCCACTCATTTTGTTTCGGAATATTATTTTTCAAAAATTTTGGCAGAGTTTTGGGATAAATGGGGATTTTTCAAAACAGGGTGAATTTTCTATCCTACCTCACTCTTGGTTTTTCTATTCGTTTTTTTTTTAATTTTAGCCGGTCAATACACAAGCTGAAATAAATAAATGCAGACGTAGCAGGTAAGATGCATCGGGGTAGTCTTTCATTTCGGGTACACCTGTCCTAGACGGACCCAAACCCTGTGTTGAGTCCCCTAAGTCAAATGCGCGTGATGCAAATAAACGTTCCTACTAGGGATCCGACATGAGGCTATTTTATACTAAGTTTAAATCCTGGGGTTTTGTTCTAGACCAGGCTTACCCGAGCGGACAGCTCGAGCCGAGGTCGTGGCAGCATACCGGGAATACAGAAGCCTCACTGGCTTTGCAACTTGTCCGTACCTCGTTCTAAAATTTGGATATGACTCTAACAGAAAAGAAGTCCCACGAATTGCACACTTCCCAGATGATTTAGAAGACTCAAAGAGAAAGAGGGTTTCGACACAGTTTATATGCAATTCAGATAAATATCAAAGCGGTAAATATGGCAATTAGCACATCAGGTTTAAACATGTAAAAATCAGGTATTAAAGAAAGCCAAATATAACAACTATTCTAAGCTCGAATTCTTGAACCCTGAACCAGAGATTCTGGGTTCACACAATTCCCCAGCAGAGTCGTCAGAGCTGTCACACCTCTTTTTTCCACCCTCCGGTGAGGTCAATATGGGAGTTTTTCCAATTAAGTGATATTATTAGGTTTTGGGACTTATTATTATTTCAGAGTCGCCACCCAGATTTTTGACGATGCTCCGGGACACCGTTTTGTTTTAAAATCCCAAACCGAGGAAATTTTGACTATGTTTTGATTTGTCCTCGACCAGAAATCCGAGTAAGGAATTCTGTTAACCCGGGAGAAGGTGTTAGGCACTCCCGAATTCCGTGGTTCTAGCACGGCCACTTATCTATTAATATTTGGCCTAAATTATCTGGTTATTTACATGTTTTATCCTATTGTGCATTTAGCCTTTTTAATTTTTAAGTCGCTTTTAATATTTATGGATTTATCTTGAAACAAGTCACGATGGAGTGCACTTCTTTGTTTTTGGACACATTGTAACCGCGCCACATGAAATGCACCCACGATTACAACATGTGATTTTTATTATTGTTTTGAGTTAGAGTCGGGGACATGCGTTTCCACTCCCGAGTGTAGATTATATGGTCAAGATTATGGTCATGACGGTTAAAAATGCCTATTTGAGGCGATATTCAATTATTCTCTAAGTTTTGAAATTTTTATCCAAAAGAGGTATTTTTTAACTTGCGGGATATGTATATACACCAATTTGGATATTTATGGATTTATCTTAGAACAAGTCACGATGGCCTGCACTTGTTGTTATTGAACACATCGCACCCACGACACATGAAATGCACGCATGATTGCTACGTGTGATTTTATTAATGTTTGAAGTGAGAGTCAGGGGCATGAGTTGCCACAACCGAGTGTAGGTTATGTATAGTCATAAAAAAGGCTTATTTGAAGAAATATTTGAATTTTTACTAAGTTTCGTAATTAAACTAAAAGAGGTATCCTTGGCCTATAATATATGTATAAAATCATCTATAAATTAGATTTACTATCCTAAAGGACAAGTGTTTGGGATATGGCAATATTTTAGCCCAATTTTAGCAAACACCTTTAGGCCAATCCTAGCATGCTAAAACGAAGGAAATTGAAAAGTACAAAAAATGATTCATGTGAACACACTTCAACTAACAACTTATGTAAAAGGCGACAGGTTATTCAAACATCCTTACAATTGCATATATATATCTGAATCGAAATTCCGAATGAGAGTTTAACCAAGTTTAAACCTTCTGCCCTTTTTATTTTATAATTCTGTACTACACGTGATGCATGTTCAAAGATATGATTTCAGATTTAAGAACTGGGCCTGCTACTGTGCTGAGAATTCATCAGACTCAAGCTTTAAACTCGATTTTAAGTGAAAACAAATAATCAGCCATTTATAATATAATCGACATTTCTATTAGTTTAGTTGAACATCAAAAATTATGTGAGAATAATTTGAACTTTTAAGTGAAATATACTAATCAGATTTTCGGGTTGTGCAGGTTTAGAAAATACACTGCCTATTAGTTGAACTTTTACACCCCCAAGTCCAATATCCCAAGATCAAACTAGTTCAGGCCTTAATGGGCCACTTTTAGCAGTTTGGCCTATTTCTATATTAAAATAAACAACATATATTAAACAGTCCAGTTTTTGTTTACAATGATTACAAAAGAAATAATGAGTCTATAGATACATTTCACATCAGTATTTCACTGTAACGATACAATTTTTTGGATCTAAAAACAGTAAAGATACAACTCTAAATGATGGGTGCTTCGACTTGAATCCTCTTGAGTTCACTTGTGACTAAAGCACCTGCGCCTCTGTTTGTAATTTTCAAATACCCAAGATAACACTTTATGCATTATTTATGGAATGAATCTGACCATTAGAGGGTCAGATTCAACTCCACTAATGCTATGTTTGAACATAAGGTTCTTATATCCTTAATAGTTTTAGCAAAAATAGCTTAGTTAGAAAAAATTGAACTCATATATATAAAAATACTGGTTCCATAGCAGACCCCAAAGAAGACTCATGATAAACGTCTAAACCATGATATTAACTAACACAAGCTTTACATGTTTAGAGTGAATCTGACCTAACTAGTGGTCAGATTCACATCTCTAATGTTGTTTTATGCAGTTTCATACTCTATAGAGGTT
Source organism: Nicotiana knightiana (assembly GCA_005239525.1). Classification (NCBI taxonomy): domain Eukaryota; kingdom Viridiplantae; phylum Streptophyta; class Magnoliopsida; order Solanales; family Solanaceae; genus Nicotiana; species Nicotiana knightiana. The sequence goes on along the minus strand of ML395564.1, from coordinate 33,850 downwards.
AGAATTACTAAACATATAGCCACAGATGTGAGTACACATATACGACATTTGAATCCAACAAACATGTGATCAAATATGATTTTTCAAACAAGTAGAAGCATACCAACACATAGAAAACTGAAACTTCTGATAATCACTAAAAACATGTATACATTGATATTCCAGCAAGGTTTCATTCAAAGAATTCCATTTCATACAAGATAGAATTACATACCTTAAGATGTAAGATAGCAAGGTATATGACCAAATAAAGGTCAAGAAAAGCCAGAGATTTCGAGCTCAACACAGCAACCAGAACAACAGCAAACCAGCAAGAATACCCAGAAACAACAGCCATAAACCAAATTTTTGAATGAAAAATCAACAAGAAAACCAGTTTTTCCCAGGAAAGCCATAACATTAACATATTCCTTATCTAATTGGGCTGAAAATAGTACAGGTACAACTGTCAACCCTATCCTTTTGGGACAGCTGTACCTTCCAGAATATTCCAGCCCTTGAAATTACCCTTTTATCCCTAAAATATCTGATTTCCTGATATTTCTTTAACTAAAAATCCTATACTACCCCTTAAAGTCTCTAGAATTACCCTTAGGTTGGCAAGGGTTAAGCTGATTGGGGTTAATTGTTAACCTGGGTTAGTTACCCTTAAGTAGTCATTTAGTTAATCAAACCTAATTAATCTTACCTAGGATTAGATGGTTGATTAGGTTCTTAACTACTAACTGACTTCAAATCGTTTAGGATTTTGGTTGATTAATGAGAATTAACTAAGTTGTTAGACTTAGTCAGTTTCTTTAAAGTCTGTTTAAGTTTCACTTGAGCCTAGGGGGAATTAGTTTGTTTAAGTTACTTGAATATTCCAATCTAACCTAAGAGTTGAAATTTAACCTATGATTAATTGGAAGTTAACATCTGATTGAGACTAATAACATAGGCAGCAAAATCAAGGCTAAATCAAACGACGACCTCAAACAAAACACAAGCAAACAACTAATAGAGGTTGTTTTACTTACAAGCATTTCAACATATGAATTCAGGGATTTAATCAATCAGTTGTTCATGCTCGTTTATTGACAGAAATCACCAACATAAAGATGTCTGGAAATTAGTAGAGAAAGGAAACTAAACAAAAAAAAACCTAATGCTAATCTTGGTTATACAAATTACTAAACTTGAACAGTTAAATCAAAAAAAATAGTGACAAAAACCTAAGCTAAAAGCANAATCAGAAATAGTGATGTAATAAAGGAAAACAGTGAGTAAACTACGGCCTATTCATTCTATCGATCAAGAAACACATAGAAAGGAAGTGGGGGATACCCGTTTGAGGGGTTTGGACGAACTACGGCGACTTGCCGGAGTTTGGCCGGACTCCGGCGACTTCCAAAAGTGACCCTTACTCACATGAATCGACGGCTCTCGTCGAGAACCATCGACTCATGTAAGTTTGAGTCACAGAGTCACTTGGGATCATCTTCAGCCTGTCCTAGGGTTTTGACAGTTTCCTAGATCCGGAATTACTCACAAACAGATGATTGTTTGGGGAAATCAATGTTGAGACGGGGTTAAGAGGGAGATGAGGATTGTCTGGTGAGAAGTTGGGGTGGTTTGGAGGTGGTCCGGTGGCCGGAAGGCGGCGGAACCTGGTGAGGCGGCTAGGGTTTGCGAAGGGTTAGAGAGACAGATGAGAGAGATGGTCTGTGGGTGTTTGGGAGGTGAGTTCTGAGGGGGTGGGGGCGTGTTAGGACAGATTTATAGTGTAGGGGTTCTTAGTTCCGGACCGTTGGATCAATAAGATCCAACGGCTAGGGGGCTTGAGGGATAAAACGGGGTCGTTTGGGTAGTGTAGGGGCAGACCGGGTAAAGTGGGCTATTGGGCTGGGCAGGTGAGTTATTTTTTGGGCTTGGGCAAGTTAGCCCAGGTCCGATTTTGATACTCTAGGGGTCAATTAAACTTATATTAATTTAATTAACACTAATTCTAATTAAATTCGAAAAATGTGATAATTAATTCTGACCTTATTTTCGTCAAATTATAAACTAATTAAGGATAAAGTAATTAATTTAATACTCAAATCCATAATTCGTTAGATAAATGACTAATTGATTATTTAACCATTAGCTCACATTATGTCAATTAATCGTATTTTCATCATCAATTAATTAACTCAATTATTAAATAGTATATTAATTAGCTCTAATTCTATTTTTTATCTAATTGAAAAGAAAAATTTAGTTAACGAGTAAATAAAAGAAGTGGAATTATCAATTAACACTGGCAATTATTTGAAGGATAAATTTCGTAATTTCCTAAAAATGATTAAGGTTATGCAACTAATTATGCATTTTGTTTAAAATTATTTATCAATTTTATAGGATGAATTATGATTATATAATGCAAAAATAATTCACAATTAATCATTAAAATCCAACAAAAATTTGTAAAATTAATTTATTGTATCGAATTTGTAGGATCATATGGTGGGTAAAAATCACAGGTAATTTTCTATATCCGTTCGAGGATGAATATTTGTTTTAGAGGTGGAGATTGTGATGATCCAAGGGGTCATTCTGTGAAATTAGACTCCTTTCTAGGCTTAATATCCCTAAAAAGGTTAATTTTATATACCTCGATTTGCATGCGCAGTTCGGGCGTGAAACCAGAAAGCTTGTATGTGAAAATATGAGAAATGGTAATTTTTAGAGTTAAAGTTTTATTAAAATTGACTTTGGTCAACATTGTGAGTAAACGGACCCGGATCCGTATTCTGATGATCCCAGGAGGTTCGCAGTAAAATATGGGACTTGGGCGTAGCCCGAAAATGAATTCCGAGGTCCCAAGCCTTAGAAATAAATTTTTGAAAGAAATTGTTTTGCTGAAATATTAATGAAATAAAGAAAGGAATTTATGTTTGAAACCGTTGGTATCGGGACCGTATTGTGGTCCCGGGGCTCGATACATATTTGTTATGATATTTAGGCCTTGCCTGTGAAATTTGGTGAAAAACGGAGTTCGTTTGACATGATTCGGACATCTGGTTGATAAATAGTGAACTTTAAGTGTTCTTGAGAAAAATAAAGAGTTTTGAGGTTTAATTCATAGTTTTACATGTTATTTTCATGATTTGATCGCATGAGCAAGTCCGTATGATGCTTTTAGACTTGCGTGCATGTTTGGTTTAGAGCCCCGAGGGCTCGGGTGAGTTTCAAATAGGTTTGGGTTGTGTTGCGCTCGTTCTTTCTTATGCTTCGACGTCGTTTCTTCAAGCATAAATGATATCATATTGAACAAATGAGTTCCGATTTCTATTTTGAATGAAGTATTAGATCCATATCATAATTACGGACCCGTAGCAAAAAGAATCATCGAATTTTGACATCGTATGAGGATTTTATGATCATTTTACTAAGGTTGCCAGATTTTTCAGGTTAATTACGAAATTTACATTGACGGCGTATTAAAAATCTGCACTATTTGCAAATATTAAAACCTACATATTTCCTTTATTATAAGGTTAAATTGAGTGATTCAAAAGCCTAACTTGATTAGAATTTCACAAGGAATCTATTGGAGACATAAAAATCGAGTTTCGTGATCGTTTGGCACGAGAAACGAGGCAGAATAGCTGGCAGAAATATATATATATAAAACAGGTAAACTTCTTCTTCTTCAAATTTTCGAACCCCACAGCCCTAGGAGCGAATTTATTCACCAAATATCACCCCCAAGTCATAGGTAATCAATTCTAAACTTTACTCTTTCAATTACTCATTGTTTTTCATCACTTTTAAATTAAAAAACTAAGAATTTTCATGGTAAAAATTGTGGGTTTGGGTAGAATTAGGAAATTTTGTAAAAATCGAATCTTTACCTCGAATTGAGGTCGGATTTTGAAACTAATTGTATATTTGGGTTCGTGGGTGAATGGGTAAATGTAATTTGGTCCGAACCCCGAGTTTAGACCAAGCGAGTCCGGAGTCGGGTTTTTACTTTTTTTTGGAGAAAACTTAGGAAAAATTATAATTTTCAGTAAAGTTAGTTTCTTTAGCATTAATTAATAATATTAAGTTAATTATAGTTAGATTCGAGTGTATTGGAGGTGAATTCAAAGGGAAAAGCTATAATTGAGCAGTGAGTGACCTGTGAATTTGAGGTAAGTGTTTGGTCTAACTTTGACTTGAGGGAATAGGAGTCCCCACTTGTTTGCTATGTGAAATGCATGTGTGTGGTGTATATGTGAGGTGAAGAGTATCTATGCACCACCAAATGGTCTGTTAAACATGATCCCTTCCCCGTTCCCAAGTTAATTGATTCCTGGCTTAATTGTTCTATGTTCATTATTGTTTCTACGATTACTTGGCCTTATTCCGTTGTTGTTAAATATTGTTGTGGTTATTTTGGAAAGAGTATTGGTTGCTTATTTGGTTCCCTTGTGGTACAAAACGGTTGAGTAGTTTGGCATTGTTTCTACGAGGCACATATATATTTATGTTCCTGTTGCTTTCGTTTTTGATAATATTGAGGAAGTTATGAGAATTGCAGTTTAACTGTCTTAGTACTGTTGAGGTTTACGTGGCTATTTTTCAATCGATTATTGCCAGTTTTTGTTCCAAGTGTGTTAAAAGTGTTGGTTGTTCTCTTGATTCTATCATAGTACATAAAGATTGAGTTGGGTTGACAGCGTTACGGTGTTTACATATATTCTGGTTGGTTTTATTGTAAAATGATATTGGTTGAAGCTTACGAGCTATATTGTTTTCTGTTTGCAATTGTTGAAATAAAGGTGTTGTGAAAGGCTTGGCCTGAACTGTGAAAGTTTTTGATGAATAAACAAAATTGATTGTGATAAGGGGCTGTGATAAGGGTGGATAATTGATTGTGATACGGGCGAACAAATTGATTGTGATATTGTGAGTATGTGGGATTAGGTTGCATGCCGCAACAAGACAATGATAAGGGAGAATATGTGATCACGCTCAACTATGTCTAATAAAAGACTAAGCGGGCATTGCAAATATAATCCGGGATATTATGCCCAAAGTCGATCCCACAGGGAATTTACGTATCAAGCAAGCTGTTAGAATACTCAACTGTCACTTGATGTTATTTAAATTACTAACACTAAAGATTAAAACTAAAGATTAACTACGCTAAGGTGTAAACAATTGTAATAAAGATCTAAGGTTATGGTTTCCCCCGTCGGTGAATTTACTTCTCGGATACTTTATATAGCTTGATTAGTTGTCTTTATCAATCATGAACACTCTATCTACCATAAATCTCTCTCAAGTAATTATGATAATTTACTAGACGCACTCTCTCAAGTTACGCTAGCTAGATTGCATTACAGTTCACTTTAGATTGCACCCGAGGTATCGTTATCTCTAATCCAACCTCTAAACCCTCGGTTATGACTTTCGTCTATACTCTGGGAGTGATGTTGTTCAAACAACTACCTAAATATGTACTCTCTCTCAAGTAGAGACATAATAAATAGGCACAGCTAATTGATGACCATTCAACTAACTACAACAAGAACGTAGTTGAACAAATAGAGATTAATCAACNAAATCTAAAATAACTTGCATAATTAAACTACAAAGTAATGAAGAAAATCTGTACAAATCGATGTTTTCCTTCTCTTCAATGGCGTCCTCTCATCGAATCTCTCCCTAAGTTGTGTTTTTGGGGTCTATTTATAAGTTTAGGACAAACCCTAAACGTGTAGAAAACTTCTATTTCAACCGGGAAACACTTAAACTCGTCAAAACTCGAAATTGACCAGAACCAGGAGACCAGGCGTTTTGGCTCTAAGGCCTGGATAAGGCCAGGCCAAGCCTGGCTTAGGAGGCAAACGCGCCCCTAACGCCAGGGCCAACCTGGCTTTAGGAGGCAAACGCCCCTCTAACGCTAGGGCCAGCCTGGCTTTAGGAGGCAAACGCCTGGATAAGGCCAGGGTGTTCCTTCTTCGCCTCTCAAGAGTATTTTGACGTATTTGCAATCCATTTAGCTCGGTTTCCATCTCCAATTCACCTACACATGAAATAAACTCCATTAAGCACATAAAAAGTGTATTTTTATCATTAACGCACATAAAATGTAAGGCATATAACATGTTAAACTATGAATTCTAGCCTCGCATCAATATGCATGTTTTATTGTTCATGAAATAAAGGTTGGAACACTCATTGTTTTATTGTCATTATTTCATATTCTGCTTTTACTGTTATTTAAAGTGAAACTTGTTCTGTTTACAATTGTCGAGACATAAATATTGTAAAAGACTTTGACTTGAATTGTGAAATTATGAATAAATTGATACGATATGTCTGGTGGGAGCGGGCTGCACGCCGCAACGAGTGATAAGGGTAGACATATGGGATCGGGTTGCACGCCGCAACATGAGTAATAAGGGTGATATATTTAGGGAGGAGAAATAAGGGTGGACAGGTGGGAGCGGGTTGCACGCCGCAACAAGGAGTGATAAGGGTGGACAGGTGGGATCGGGTTGCACGCCGCAACAGGAGTAATAAGGGTGATATATTTATAGGGAGGAGCAATAAGGGTGGACAGGTGGGAACGGGTTGCACGCCGCAACAAGGAGCGATAAGGGAGGACATTTATATTTTTACTGATTTTCAAAGAAAAACAAAGATTTGAAAACTTACTATTTTATATTACTATTTTTCATATTTTGGCACTACTTTTATTTAAAGTTAAAGTTTGGAAACTTGAAAATTATTTGAGAGTTGGTTATAGCTGAGGCCTGGAAAAGGCGGCTGAGTTATTTCATTGTTGTTGCAGTACTTAATTATTTGTTTAGATTTCCTTCTTACTTTATATTTATTGTCTTAGTTATATTTTTCTTGTTCGTGTAAAATTATTTTATTGTGTTATTGTATATATTATTGTCACAGGTTATATGTTGTTAATGCCCAGCCATAGCCTTGTCACTACTTAGTTGAGGTTAGGCTCGACACTTACTCAGTACATGGGGTCGGTTATACTGATACTACACTCTGCACTCTTTTGTGCAGATCCAGGTACTAGCCATCAGTAGAGATTTTTAGAGCAGCCATCTATTTATTCGGAGACACGAGGTATATCTGTCGGCGTTCGCAGATCCCGAGAGTCTTCTCCTATTTTATATACGCTGTTTTATTATATTAGAACAATTATACTATTTCTTTCAGCCCAGTATTTGTAGTATTATTTAGTAGTTCGTGAATTGTGACACCAGACTCTGGGGTAGTTCTAGATTCATTTATATGATTAGTTTCATGGCTCGGTTTAATTAATTAATTATTTATTTCTATTTCTTATATTGGGAATCATTCATTAAAAGCCAATAGACTTAGTTTACTTTAGATTATTTTATTATGTCTAAATGGATAAATAATGGAATGTGGTTAATCGAATTCTAACATTGGCTTACCTAACAAGTGTGGTGTTAGGCGCCATCACGATCCCTAAGGTTGGGAATTTGGGTCGTGACATCAACATGGAGTAAGGCAACCTTTAGTGACATATTTAAGAAATTAGCCAGCTTGGAGGAGGTTGTAAAGGTACATGAGACACAATTTGAGCTACATCCTACAATTCAGAATCGAGAGAGATTGCAAAGGGTACAAGCTGAACTGATCCGTGTATGGGCTTTAGAGGAAGAATTTTGGAAACAAAAGGCTGGTATGGCTTGGTATAAAAATGGAGACAGAAATACAAAACTATTTCATGCACACGTGAATGGTAAAAGGAAGAGGCTACAACTTAAAAGGATACAAGATAGTGATGGAAATTTGATCGAGGGGACTGAGGAAATGGCCAATGAAGCAGTTCATCAGTAGCAGATTCATCAATCGAGTATCCCTACTGATTTTAGGATACTAGATTTAGTTCCATCAATGCTCAATGACAGACAGAATTCCATGCTTACTATACAACCTACATCAGATGAAGTCAAGAGGGCTGTATTTGGGTTGAATGGAGACAGTGCAGGGGGACCAGATGGTTTCAATGGGAACTTTTCCATTCCTGTTGGGAAATCATTGGTGAAGATGTGGTATATATGGTGAGAGCATTTTTCAGTGGGCAAGAACTCCCTAAATTTGTAACGCACATAAATTTAGTGTTACTACCCAAGAAGAAGGAGGTCAAGACTTTCTCAGATATGAGGCCAATTAGTTTGAGTAATTTCACAAACAAAATAATTACGAGGGTCATTCATGAGAGATTGGTTGATATTCTGCCTAATATCATATCTGACGAGCAAGTAGGGTTCGTAAAAGGGTAGAAGTATTGTTGAAAATATACTGCTTACTCAGGAAATTATCACTGATATAAGGTTGAGAACCAAGGCAGGACCTAATGTGGTGATCAAGTTAGATATGATGAAGGCATATGATAGGCTATCTTGGTTGTTTCTCACCAAAATCTTGAGGAAGATGTGCTTCTCAGAAAGATATATTGGATTGATCTTTGGAATTGTATCCAACAGTTGGTATTCAGTCCTTGTTAATGGGCAACCTCATGGTTTTTTTCAAATCAACCAGGGGTGTGAAGCAAGGTGATCCATTGTCACCTTATTTGTTTATACTGGCAGCAGGAGCATTATCTAGAGGGTTGAATGCACTCCATTTGAACTTGTATTTCTGTGGCTTTGGATTGCCCAAGTGGAGTCCTAAAATCAACGACCTAGCATATACGGATGATACTATTATATTCTTCTCTTCAGATGCAACTTCATTGAGATTAATTATGAAGATTTTGAATGCTTATGAAGTTGCTTCTGGACAAATGATCAACAAGGACAAATCAGCAGTGTATGTACACCATTCAACAAGTGATGAAGTCGTGGAGAAGATTGAATGAATAACTGGAATCAGGAGGCAAGATTTCTCATTCACATATCTTGGTTGCCCTATTTTTTATACAAGGAGAAAGATGTATTACTATGAGGGATTAATCACTAAGGTTTTTAACAAGTTGCAAGCTTGGAAAGGTAAATTATTATCTATTGGAGGGAGGGCACTGTTGATCACCACCGTTCTATAAAGCATGACCATGCATTTACTTTCTGTCGTAAATCCACCTGCCAATGTGATTAATAAACTTCACAAGATATTTGCTAGATTTTATTGTAGTAATTCCATTGATGGAAGGGCTAGACATTGGGCATCATGGGATAATCTATGCATACCTTATGAGGAAGGAGGTGTAGGATTTCGATCTTTATATGATATGTCTAAGGCCCTATTTTGTAAATTATTCTGGAATTGTAGAACCAAGCCATCCTTGTGGAGCTCTTTTATGAGCCAAAAGTACTGCAAGAAACTGAATGCCATTGTAGTACCATGGAGACATGGGTCTCATGTGTGGAGGAAAATGTTAGAGTGTAGGGATCTTGTGGAGCATTTGATAGTATGGAAGCCAAAAATGGGATCATCCCTCTTTTGGTTTGACAATTGGACAGGATTGGGATTTCTTTACTTTGTCACACCTCCAAATTTCATAGTTGATGAAGCAGTTCACAATGTGTAGGATGTTGTGATCGATGGAGTATGGGATGGGGAGAGGATTAGAGAGCTAATGCTGGAGGAATTGGCTACACATATTGTCCATAATGTAGCATGCCCAACCTTGCCAAATGAACTAGACAAGCCAGTGTGGACCTTGGAAAATAAAGGTGATTTCACAGTGAAGTATGCCTGGGAGTATCTACGTAGGATAAAATATCCAGCTATAACCTACGCCAACATGTGGATTAGGGTATTACCTTTCAAATTTTCTTTTTTCATGTGGAAGTTATGGAAAGTTAAGCTGCCTCTAGATGATACTCTAAGAAGAATGGGATATTTCATGTCATCAAAGTGTTGGTGTTGTGTTGCTCCAAAGTAAGAGACAGTAGCTCACGTATTTTTCGCTTCTTTTACGACTTCAAGGGTGTGGACATACTTATTTTCTCATGCTGGTTTGTCCATTGAAGGATTGAGCTTACACCAAGCCATTGTTAAGTGTTGGACTATTGAGGTAATTCCAAGACTCAAACCTATATTTCAAGCATTGCCTAGTATTATATTATGGGAGTTGTAGAAGAAGAGAAATAGCTACAAACATGGAGATGTGGTGTATACCAATCGAGTAGTTTTCCAGATTTGCACCACAATTCAGCCTCTGATTAAAGTAAGGAAGCCAAGCATTGCCAATGTTCCATACAGATGGCCTGATATCTTGAGAATGGTGGAAAACTTTACTCCTAAGTTGAAGATTAACAAAGTGCTATAGGAATTCCATAAGCAAGGGTGGACCAAAATCAATACTGATGGGGCCTCGAGGGGTAATCCAAGAAGGAGTGCGATTGGGATTTGAATGAGAGATGAATTAGGTGATGTGGTATTTGAAACGGGTAAAGATATCTTGGAGGTGACAAACACACAATCAGAAGCTATTGCAATACTGGAGGATTTGAAGTACTGCTTGACAATGACATATCAAATATATGGTTACAAACGGATTCTTTGATTCTCAAGAAGGTGATTGAAGGAGTGTGGAAGCCACCTTGAGTTATTGAAGAGGAGTTGGAGGAAATAAGGAAAATCTTGAGCATATGCAATGGTAGAGTATCACATATATATCGAGAAGGGAATCAATTGGCGGACCATTTGGCAAACTATGCACTGGATCATGGATACATAGAATGTCACTCTTTTCATCATCTTGATGCTCAAGGTAGGAGGTTAGTGAACAGGGATAAATTTCAATGTCCATATTTGAGAATCAAGGTAGCAAGGAAGTAGGGGAGAGGAAAATGAAGGCAAGAAGAGTAGGAAGGGAGCTGGGGAATTGGTAGGATCAACACCATCAAATCCTTGAGGAGGAGATGGTGGTGATCAGTTATTTCACTAACCTTGTTTTCTTTTTTGCAGGAGATGTTACTGTGCTCATGCCTTGACATTTAATACGACTTCTATGGGTGGTATTATCATTTTATGCTCATTCCTTTGAAGGAGGAAATATGGCAAGCACAAGCATGAGAAGCTGGAAAATCATAAGCTCATGTACACTTCATCACTGGATTTGGAGAGTAAATATGGGCATTTTGGCTCATTTTAGTAACAATTCTCCATTGCAGCACCTCTCTACTATACATGATATATCACAACATGCTATGATATCAACACAAAATAAAGGGATACCACATGACAAGGAAGACAAAAATAGCATAGCTGAAATGCCCACATCTTCAACATGCTTCATTTGGCAGCTTCACATGGTTATTGTTCGAATAATAAGAGATAACTCCCATACTGGACTACTTTCTTCATCTCATCAGGAAGAACATCAAGCAAAGATTCCACAAAATAATCAAAGGAACCTATCCAAAAATTGGAGCAAAGTCACTGCACTTAACTTGGGCAGTGTATTTTGCTTCAACATTTCACGAACTATCGAAATTAGAGTTTCCTTAATTTAAAATTTGGTTTGGAATGTGTTTTTGTGTTATCGAGGTCCGAACAGAATTCTGAGACTAGGAATAGTTCTGTTATGTCATTTATGACTTTCTTGCAAAATTTGGTGTCATTCCGAGTAGTATAGGTCGGTTCGGCGCATTGTTAGCGAATTCAAGAACTTGAAGTTATTAAGTTATGATTCTAGGGGTTTTGGGATGTGATTTTGAGTTTAGCAGTGTTTTGAGTGTTCCGAAGGCTCGAGCGAGTCCATATTATAATTTGGGACTTGTTGGTATATTGAGACGGGGGCTCGGGTGGGCCCAAGTGCCTCCCGGACACCACACGAGGCCAAAAACTAGCTAAAATAGATGTTGGTGCACCTGTTCTGGTGTGACCGCAGGTGCGGTTGCCCAGTCGCAGGTGCGGGACCGCTCCTACGGTCCCAGCCTTGCAGGTGCGACCCTCAGCGGGCAACCCATTACTCGCAGGTGCGGACAAAGTTCCGCAGGAGTGGAGTCGCGGTCTCCTCTCCGCAGGTGCGGGCCCAGGCTTCCTCGTCCATTTTCGCAGGTGCGAGCCTTTGCTCGTAGGCGAGACCGCAGGTGCGGTCCTCGAGCCGCATGTGCGAAACCACTGTCAGGCAGTGGGTTCTTTTAAATACGGGAAAGGCTCATTTTATCTATTTTTCTTCCACCATTGTCGAGTTAGGGAGCTTGGGAAAGGGCCAATCCACCTAGCTACTCAAAGGTAAGTGATTTCCACTCTAATATTAGTTTAATACATGAAATCCTAGGTAGATTAACCTCCTAATTAGTGGAAAATTTTGGGTTAGAGTGAAAACCTAGATTTAATGAAAATTTGGAAAATTACCACGAACTTTGCCATTGAACCATACAAAAACTATATATTAACAATCCTTAGGCTATGGGTAAGTGTTTCCTTCAAAAATTTCCGGAATCCGAGCATGTGGGCCCGGGGGTATATTTTAGGATTTTTCAAAGTAAGGTGAAATACCTAAGTAATAGGAGAATTTCATACCTTTGAGTATAAATTGATACATTTGTAAAACATTTGGCTAGTTTCGAGTCCTTGGGTGACGAGTTTTGAGTTTCGGGCGCGTTCTTGACCCGAAGAGTAGGTTCGACACAAGGTGAGTCTCCTTTCTAACCTTGTAACAGGGAATTGTACCCATAGGTGATTATAAATAATTGCATGTCCTTATTTGCGGGGGCTACGCACGCACGAAGTGACGAGAGTCCGTGCGTAGCTACTACTATGTTATGCTGGGTAGTTCTAGGACTCACGAGAATGCTTATACGTGCCTTACATGTATTCCTAAATGTATTTTGAGTTTCTTATTATCCTTGAATTGTCATGAGAATATTAGGAAGTTGTGTTCCATATTATACTGCTTAAGTTCTTGCCTTAAAGTATAATCTCTGTTAACTCCTTAAAGTTGATTATTTTATGTATGTATGCGGCACCCGCGTCACATGTATGATTCGTGAGCGGAATAGCCCTACTATTATGTCAACCGTGTCGCATATTTGATTCACGAGCGGGTAATAGATGCATCTATGGTTCGAGCCGTTCGACCCTCGACAGTGCATATTTATTTTCGGGACGTTTCGGCCGTACGCTTCCGGCCTATTATGTGCTATATGATTTACTGGGAATTTGTGGTAATTGTAAAAACTGTTTTCATATGAAAAGGGAATTTAGTACATTATGTGCTAGTGGAATTTAACATGCAAAGGTAATTACAACTATACTTGATAATTTATATCTTTGTGATTTCTACGACTGTTATGCCTGCCTAGTTCTATTAAATTATGTTATTTAAAAATGTTGACCCTAGAAAGTATCACGTCTACCTCTCGTCACTACTTCTTCGAGATTAGGCGGGATACTCACTGGGTACATATCTGTTTATCTAATCATGCTACGCTTCTGTACTTAATTGTACAGGCTCTGAGGCAGGTGCATCTGGGTATTCATCCGGAGCTCGTCCCTGACGTGTATTTGGCGTGGACTTCTCGGTGAGCTAATTTCCTTGACGTATCTATCTGGAAGCACCTTGGAGTTCCTCTTTTCTATTGATATGTCTGTATTACTTTTCTTCAGACAGTAGGGCAAACTTGTACTCTCTTTTGGATACTCGTTTCTATTAGATGCTCATAGACCTGTGACGGCAGTTCCTGGCATGCCCACGTAGTGGATATTCTATTCTTTTGGGTTGTAATTATTGGTGGTGATTACTATATTTATTGCTCACTTTGGTCATTTAAGTCACTAATTTACTTAAAATTTATGTTTTTGAAATAAAAACCTCTTAAGTATGGTGAATTGTTTATAAATTAAAAAGGGATCACTAGTAAATTAAAGTTGGCTTGCCTGACATCGAAGTTGGGCGCCATCGCGACCTAAATTGGGATTTGGGTCGTGACAACATGGTATCAGAGCTATAGGTTCACGTAGGTCTCACAAGTCACTGGGAAACTTAATAGAGTCTTGTGGATCGACACAGAGACGTCTGTGTTTATATTCGGGAGGCTATAGGGTGTTAGGAAACCTCTCTTTATTCATGTTCTATCGTGCAGTTGATGGTTTACTAAATCTTATTCTTCCATTCTCTCACAGATGGTGAGGACTCGTGCGGCTAACGTTCCAGACCCGGGAGATGTCGCTACCCCCACCGTCCGAGGTTGTGGCAGAGGCCGGGGGGGTTACCAGCTCGAGGTAGGGGACGAGGGTATCCCAGAGCTGTTCCAGTAACACACCCAGCAGATCCGGCAGAGGATCCTATTACAGAGGAGCAGGGCAAGGTGCCCCCAGCAGATCCTGTCCCAGTAGACTTTATGACGGCGCTAAGATTCCAGGAGGTCATGGGCCGTATGATGAGATTTATGGACACTATGACGCAAGCTGGTTTATTTCCAGCGGATCCTGCCACATCTCAAAAGCAGGAGGGGGAGCCCAGACCCCTACTGCCCAGGCCATGCAGCAGCAGTTTATCAGACCCCGGGTACACTGCCCGTGGGTGGAGCCCAGCCAGTGGCAGAAGCACCTGAGCTTAGACCAGCTGCAGACGGCGATCCACAGAAGTCACTGGATAGATGGACCCGATTTCACCCTCCTATCTTCGGAGGTGAGAAGGGCGAGGATGCCCAGGACTTTATTGATAGGTGCAGGGACAAACTACATAACATGAGGATACTGGAATCCCATGAAGTGGACTTCACTACTTTTTAGCTTGAGGGTAGGGCCCGCAGATGGTGGCAGTCCTATATCCTGGGTAGACCGGCAGGTTCCCCTTCCATCACTTGGGAGCAGTTCACTCAGCTGTTCCTGGACAGGTATATTCCACCCTCTAAGAGGGAAGAGCTGCGATATTAGCTTGAGCAGCTGGAGTAGGGACAGATGTCAGTGACAGATTACGAGGCCAGGTTTTCTAAGTTGTTTTGTCATGCCCTTATGATACTTCCTACTGATGATGAGAGAGTGCGGAGATTTGTAGCTGGGCTGCACTCAGGTATTAGGGCCAACATGGCCCGAGAGGTGGAGATGGGGACTCCCTATAAGCTTGTGGTCAAGATCGCTCGCCGGATTGAGGGTTATCGTTCAAGGGGCAGAGAGCAGGGTCAGCAGGATAAGACAGCTAGATTTTCAGGAGATTCCAGAGGTGCCCCAGCCAGGGGTAGAGGTCAGTTCGGTAGAGGCCAGCCTAGCAGGCCTCCATATTCAACTCCTCCACCACCTCCCCGTGGGGCTCCAGTGAGGCCCTATTTCAGCGCCATGCCAGAGAGTTCCTACCATCCACCATCCATTCAGGGTTCCTCAGGCGGGTATACCGGTCATCAGGGGTCTTCTAGTCCTTACTTCAGTGCCATGCCGGAGGGTTCTCACCGCCCCTAGCTATCCAGGGTCCTTTTTCAGGGAAGCAGGCCATGCCACCGGCTAGATGTTATGAGTGTGGGGATCCAGGCCATATGAGGAGGACCTGTCCCAGGCGTCGGGGCAAGGCCGTTCAGCAGAGCTATCAGCCTACACTTTCAGCATCGATAATTCGTCCACCCAGAGGTAGAGGGCAGACTGGTAGAGGTCATCCCAAAGGTGGAGGCCAGGCAGGGAGTGCTCTGTCGGCCCCTATTCATTCCAGCGGAGGTCAGTCATCCGGTGCTCCAGCTAGCTTCTATGCCATTCCGGCCCGATTAGATGCAGTGGCTTCAGCTGTCGTGATCACAGGTACTATTTCAATATGTGGTAGAGATGCATCAGTATTATTTGATCCAGAATCCATCTATTCATATGTGTCAGTTTTATTTGCTTGTTTCTAGATGTTCCTCACAAGTCCTTGGGTAATCCTATTTATGTGTCTACTCTCGTGGGCGATTCTGTGGTAGTGAACCGGATTTATCGGCACTGTGTGATTTCATTTTGTGGGTTCGAGAGTAGAGCGTATCTCCTATTGCTCGACATGGTTGATTTCGAGATTATTCTAGGCATGGATTGGCTATCTCCCTATCATGTCGTGCTAGATTGCCATGCCAAGACAGTCACTTTAGCCATGCCCGATTTGCCTAGGATGGAGTGGAGGGGTTCCTCAGTTAGTGCAGCCAGCCGGGTTGTTTCATTCCTGAAGGCTCGACATATGGTCGAGAAGGGTTGTCTGGCGTATCTTGCTTATGTGTGAGACACCACCACCGAGTCTCCGGCGATTGATTCAGTGATAGTGGTTCGAGAGTTTGCTGACATATTTCCTTCAGACCTTCTAGGCATGCCTCCGGATCGTGATATTGATTTCTTGATTTAGCTCCAGGCACCCAGCCTATATCTATTCCTCCATATTGTATGGCTCCGAAAAAGTTGAAGGAGTAGCTTGAGGAGTTGTTATCTAAGGGGTTTATCAGGCCGAGTGTATCGTCGTGGGGTGCCCTACTTTTATTTGTGAAGAAGAAGGATGGGACTATGCGGATGTGTATTGATTACCGCCAGTTGAACCAGGTCACCATTACGAACAAGTATCCCTTGCCACGCATCGATGATTTGTTTGACCAGTTGCAGGTTGCCCGGGTGTTTTCTAAGATTAATTTGAGATCGGGATATCATCAGTTGAGGATTCGGGCCTCAGATGTTCCGAAGACTGCTTTTCGTACGAGATATGGCCATTATGAGTTCCTGGTGATGTCTTTTGGCTTGAATAATGCCCCAACAACATTCATGGACTTGATGAACAGGGTGTTCAGGCCGTACATTGATTCCTTTGTCATTATCTTCATTGATGACATTCTGATTTACTCACGTAGCCTAGGAGAGCACGAGCATCATTTGAGAGTGGTGCTCCATACTTTGCGAGAACAGAAGCTAAATGCCAAGTTCTCCAAGTGTGAGTTTTGGTTGGATTCCGTGGAATTCTTGGGACATGTTGTGTCCGGAGAGGGTATCGAGGTTGATCCTAAGAAGATTGAGGCAGTTCAGAGTTGGCCACGTCCTACTTCAGCTACAAAGATCAGGAGTTTCTTGGATCTAGCAGGCTACTACCAGCGATTTGTGGATGGATTTTCATCCATTGAAGCTCCACTGACTAGATTGACTCAGAAGAATGCCTCGTTCCGATGGTCCGACGAGTGTGAGGCGATCTTTCAGAAGCTCAAGACGACATTGACCTCAGCACTAGTTTTGGTATTGCCTTCCGGTTCTGGGATGTATACAGTGTATTGCGACGCTTCGCGCGTTGGCTTGGGGTGTGTGTTGATGCAGGAAGGGAGAGTTATTGCTTATGCTTTGCGCCAGCTGAAGGTTCATGAAAAGAATTATCATGTGCACGATTTGGAGTTTGCGGCGATTGTTCATGCCTTTAAGATTTGGAGGCATTACTTGTATGGGGTGTCCTATGAGGTTTATACGGACCACCGCAGCTTGCAGCACTTGTTCAAGCAGAGGGATCTTAATTTGAGGCAGCGCATGTGGCTTGAGCTGCTGAAGGATTATGACATCACCATTCTTTATCATCCGGGCAAGGCGAATATGGTAGCAGATGCTTTGAGCAGGAAGGCGGAGAGTATGGGTAGCTTGGCTTATATTGCAGCAGAGGAGAGACCTCTAGCCTTGGACATTCAGTCCTTGGCTAATCTCCTGGTGAGATTAGACCTTCAGAGCCTCGTCGAGTTCTAGCACATGTGGTTGCTCAGTCTTCATTATTGGGTGAAATTAAGGCCCGACAGTTTGATGATCTGTGCTTGGCAGAGCTTCGGGAGACAGTGGTTCAGGGTGGTTCAAGGAGGTTACTATTGGCGAGGATGGTGTTCTGAGACTTGAGTTCCGTTTATGTGTTCCTAAGGTCGACGGCCTGAGGGAGAGGATTCTAGAGGAGGCACACAGTTATCGGTATTCTGTTCATCCTGGTGCTACAAAGATGTATCGTGATTTGAAGCAGCATTACTGGTAGAGGTGGATGAAGAAGGACATTGTGGAGTATGTGGCTAGGTGTCTTAATAGCCAGCAGGTTAAGTGTGAGCACCAGAGGCCAGGAGGCCTACTTCAGCAGATGCCCATTCCTGAGTGGAAGTGGTAGCGCATCACTATGGACTTCGTGGTTGGGTTGCCTCAGACTTCGCGGAAGGTTGACGCAGTTTGGGTCATTGTGAATAGATTGACCAAATCGGCGCATTTCATTCCAGTGGCTACTACTTATAATTCTGAGAAGTTAGCCCAGATCTACATTCGGGAGGTAGTCCGGTTGCACGGTGTGCCGGTGTCCATTATATCAAATCGAGGTCCTCAGTTCACCTCACACTTCTGGAGAGCATTGCATAGTGAGATGGGTACCTAGATAGATCTCAGCACCGCATTTCACCCTCAGACTGATGGTCAGTCGGAGCGTACAATTCAGATATTGGAAGACATGCTCAGGGCATGTGTGATTGACTTCGAGGGTCAGTAGGACCAGTTCTTGCCTTTGGCCGAGTTTGCTTACAATAATAGTTACCAGTCCAGCATCGAAATGGCTCCATTTGATGCTTTGTATGGTCGGCGATGTCGTTCTCCCATCGGGTGGTTTGAGCCTGGCGAGGCTAAGTTATATGGCACCGACCTGGTGAGTGATGCTTTGGATAAAGTGAAGTTGATTCAGGAGAGGCTCCGCACAGCACAATCCAGACAGAAGAGTTACACGGATCGGAAGGCGCGTGATGTATCATTTATGGAGGGAGATAAGGTTCTATTGAAAGTCTCACCGATGAAGGGTATTATGAGGTTCGGGAAGAAGGGCAAGCTGAGCCCAAGGTTTATAGACCCCTTCGAGGTGTTGAGGCGAGTTGGGGAGGTTGCTTATGAGCTAGCTTTACCTCCCAGTTTGTTAGGAGTTCATACGGTTTTTCATGTATCCATGCTCCAGAGGTACCATGCCGACTTCTCTCACGTGGTTGATTTCAGCACTATTCAGTTGGATGAAAGGTTGGGCTACGTGGAGGAGCCAGTTCCAATTATTGATAGGAAGGATCGCCAGTTGAGGTCCAAGAGAGTTTTTGCTGTGAAGGTCCAGTGGAGGGGCCAACCAGTCGAGGAGGCAACCTGGGAGTCCGAGGAGGACATTCAGAGAAGATATCCATATTTATTCAGCACTTCAGGTATGATTCTAGACCCGTTCGAGGACGAACATTTGTTTAAGAGGTGGAGAATGTAACGACCCGACTGGTTGTTTTGCGTATCAGGACCCTGTTCCCCTAAATGAGACTTCCCGCAGTGGCTTATTATGATTTATGACTTGCGGGGACGGGTGGTTCATGATTCAGAAGCGTTTAGAGTGGTATAGGAACACTTGGTTCCTTAAGGTTGGCCTTTAAGGCCAACATTTGACTTCGGTCAACATTTTGAGCAAACGACCTCAGAATTGAGTTTCGACGGTTGCCGTAGCTTCGTATGATGTTTTCGGACTTGGGTGTATGCTCGGAATGGGTTTTGGATGACTCAGGGGCGTTTCGGCGCCCAATATCAAAATTAGAGTTTCCTTAAGTTTGAAATTTGGTTTGGAACGTGTTTTTGTGTTATCGAGGTCCGAACGGAATTCTGAGACTGGGAATAGTTCCGTTATGTCATTTATGACTTGCTTGCAAAATTTGGTATTATTCCGAGTAGTATAGGTCGGATTGGCGCATTGTTAGCGAATTCAAGAACTTGAAGTTCTTAAGTTATGATTCTAGGGGTTTTGGGATGTGATTTTGAGTGTAGCATTGTTTTGAGTGTTTCGAAGGCTCGAGCGAGTCTGTATTATAATTTGGGACTTGTTGGTATATTAAAACGGGGGCTCGGATGTGCCCAGGTTCCTCCAGGACACCACACGAGGCCAAAAACTAGCTAAAATAGCTGTTGGTGCACCTGTTCTGGTGTGACCGCAGGTGCGGTTGCCCAGTCGCAGGTGCGGGAACGCTCCTACGGTCCCAGCCTCGCAGGTGCGACCCCTAGCAGGCAACCCATTACTCGCAGGTGCGGACAAAGTTATGCAGGAGCAGAGCCGCGGGTGCGGTCTCCTCTCCGTAGGTGCGGGCCCAGGTTTCCTTGTCCATTTCCGCAGGTGCGAGCCTTTGCTCGCAGGTGCGAGACCGCAGGTGTGGTCCTCGAGCCGCAGGTGAGAAACCACCGTCAGGCAGCGTGTTCTTTTAAACACGGGAAAGGCTCATTTTATGCATTTTTCTTCCACCATTGTCGACTTAGGGAGCTTGGGAAAGGGCCAATCCACCTAGCTACTGAAAGGTAAGTGATTTCCACTCCAATATTAGTTTAATACATGAAATGCTAGGTAGATTAACCTCCTAATTAGTGGAAAATCATGGGTTAGAGTGAAAACCTAGGTTTTATGAAAATTTGGAAAATTACCACGAAATTTGCCATGGAACCATACAAAAACTATATATTAACGATCCTTAGGCTATGGGTAAGTGTTTCCTTCAAAAATTTCCAGAATCTGAGCATGTGGGTCTGGGAGTATATTTTAGGATTTTTCAAAGTAAGGTGAAATACCTAAGTAAATAGGAGAATTTCATACCTTTGAGTATAAATTGATATATTTGTATAACATTTGGCTAGTTTCGAGTCCTTGGGTGACAAGTTTGGAGTTTTGGGCGCATTCATGACCCGGAGAGTAGGTTCGACACAAGGTGAGTCTCCTTTCTAACCTTGTAAGAGAGAATTGTCCCCATAGGTGATTATAAATAATTACATGTCCTTATTTGTGAGGGATGCGCACGCACGAAGTGACGAGAGTCCGTGCGTAGCTACTACTATGTTATGTTGGGTAGTTCCAGGACTCACGAACATGCTTATATGTGCCTTACATGTATTCCTAAACGTATTTTGAGTTTCTTATTATCCGTGAATTGGCATGAGAATATTAGGAAGTTGTGTTCCATATTATACTGCTTAAGTTCTTGCCTTAAAGTATAATCTCTGTTAACTCCTTAAAATTGATAATTTTATGTATGTATGCGGTACCCGCGTCACATGTATAATTTGTGAGTGGAATAGCCCTACTATTATGTCAACCGCGTCGCATGTTCGATGCGAGCGGGGTAATATATGCATCTATGGTTCGAGCCGGTCGACCCTCGGCAATGCACATTTATTTTCGCGACGTTTCGGCCATACATTTCAGGCCTATTATGTGCTATATGATTTACTGGGAATTTGTGGTAATTGTATAAACTGTTTTCATGTTAAAAGGGAATTTAGTACATTATAAGATAGTGGAATTTAACATGCAAAGGTAATTACAACTATACTTGATAATTTATATCTTTCTGATTCTATGGCTGTTATGCCTGCCTAGTTCCTATTAAATTATGTTATTTAAAAATGTTGACCCTAGTAAGTATCACGTCTACCTCTCGTCACTAATTCTTCGAGATTAGGCGGGATACTCACTGGGTACATATCTGTTTATGTACTCATGTTACGCTTCTGTACTTAATTGTACAGGCTCTGAGGCAGGTACATCTGGGTATTCATCCGGAGCTCATCCCTGACGTGTATTTGGCGTGGACTTCTCGGTGAGCTGCTTTCCTTGACGTATCTCTCTGGCAGCACCTCTGAGTTCCTCTTTTCTATTGCTATGTCTGTATTACTTTTCTTCAGACAGTAGGGGAAACTTGTACTCTCTTTTGGATACTCGTTTCTATTAGATGCTCGTAGACTTGTGACACCAGTTCCTGGCATGCCCACGTAGTGGATATTCTATTCTTTTGGGTTGTAATTATTGGTAGTGATTACTATATTTATTGCTCACTTTGGTCGTTTAAGTCACTAATTTACTTAAAATTTATGTTTTTGAAAGAAAAACCTCATAAGTATGGTGAATTGTTTATAAATTAAAAAGGGATCACTAGTAAATTAAAGTTGGCTTGCCTGACATCGAAGTTGGGTGCCATCGCGACCTAAATTGGGATTTGGGTCGTGACAGTTAGTGTAGCAACTCCCCCTTGTTTTTTATTTTGACCGCGATTCTTTTCCAAGGGTTTTGCTTGAACCAGGTGTAGTTAGTTTTTTATTACTTTGTTTTTTAAGTTGTTAGGTGTTTTTGGGTGATGAGTTGAAATAGGAAAAGCATCCCTTAGTGTTTACACTCGAACACAAAAGACCCTAGAATGTGACGCTTAGGCTCAGTTTTTTATTCTTGTGGAGTGCCTTAAATTTTTATGTTGTAACTAACTTGAAAACTCGGTGAGAGTGTCTTGATAAGACAATCTGGAGTGAGTCATGTGCCATATGTGTGTAAGGTGTATTGCATTGTATTCTATGCTCCACATTCGATGCCTAGAACTTTCCCTGTGTGTTTGCAAAGCGAAATAGTAGCTTCGTTCAGTTTTAGAAGTGATACAGACATTTCTTTGTTAAGCCAGATATAAAGTATACCCACCTGATGGCAATCTATCATAGTTAACCTCTTTGAGCTTATAAGCCTGTTTCTTTGGAAACCACATTAAAAACCTTACCCAATTGTTTGAATGGCCATCTGTTTGAACCCTTTACCTCTCATGAGCACTTGAATTGTTAGAAAACATGTAAAAGTCAAAGTGTGGGGTGGTAGTTTGGTTTTGAGTGGAATCAAAGAAATTGAAATAAAGGTGCAAAGTTTTGAAAAAAATGAAAGAATAAGCGCCAATTGAAAAAAAAAGATAGGGAAAAGGACAATGAATAAATGAAGTCCTTGATAAGTGGTGAAGTGGTATAATTTAACCTAAGTAAATTTGAGGGTAATATAAAGAAAAGTGTGGTGGAATGTCTAGCCTGGCATAAATATGGTCTGAAAGCGAAAGTAAATGTATTAAAAATGCTTAGGGAGGTTAGTCACTATATCTAAATATATCCTACCCGTCTCTTAGCCTACATTATAACCAAATGAAGACCTAATTGATCTTAGACTGAATGGACTCGATTAGTAGAGTATTATACTACGGGCAAGCCTATGGTGTATCTTTGTGGCATATGAATGTTCTTTCCGAGAGTGAGTGAATTCTTTCTCTTTGAGTTCCTACTTGTTCTTAATATTATTCTTGCGGAACTATTCTCGTGTGTGATGTGAGGGCACTTGATTCATGAAGGAAAGGTAAGTCTTGACCTCTGTGTAGAGCACTTTGAGGAAGTAAGAATATTTCATGGCATGTGAGAGTCGACTCTTGAGGCATGGATGCTACATTGCTAGGTACAACTCTTGTAATATGTTCGTGGTGTGACACACATGGAATACTTGATGAAAGGACCTTTGTAGAGTAGGGTGGATTGCTCGAGGACTAGCAATGATTTAAGTGTGGGGTGTTGATAATAGGCTAAATTCACGTAGTTTAGCGTATATTTATACTCCAACTTAATGATGCTTCACTGTCTTAGGAATGTGAAATGATGTTAAAATGGCTATAATTGTGGATTTTATATCTCTTAGGAGCAAAGTGTGCTTATGAGGACCTAGGATGGTGTTTGGAGCCAAATTGAAGGAGAAAGGCCCCTTAGAGTTTCTAGCGTGTGAAAAGAAGGAAGAAAATCGCTAAGGCAGACTACTAGTCCAGTAGCGCGTCCACTAGCGCGGCCGCGCTAGTCCAGGTGTTTGAGGCAGAATGAAGTCCCATTAGCGCGGCCTTAGCACGCCCAGTGATCAGAAGCAGTACACTTAGCCATAAGCGCGTCCAGTAGCGCGTGCACTAGCGGGGCCGCGCTAGTCCAGTTTGCACGCGTTATTTTCAGGGGTAAAATTGGAAGCTTGGGACAATTCCACTTAACCTATATAAGGTTCAACTCGCCCAAAAGAGAGGATTATCAAGGTTTAAATTCTTGTTCAGAGAAAGCAAAGGCAAGAGGCAAGGAGGACAATTGGGCATCAAATCTCATCTTTCTTCCATGTGTTTTTACCATTATTGATGAATTCTTCTACTGTTGTTTTTAGCACAATTATGAGTAGCTAACTTATTTAGTCTAAGGTTTTGGTGGAACCTATTGAGGATGAATATCTTGTTATATTAATATAGTTTGCTTGGTTTTAATCATTATTTGTTCAACTAAGTTCATGTTGTAGTTGATTGAAGGGCCCTCAATTAGTTGTGCCTATTTAGTGTGTATCTACTCGGGAGAGAGTGCATATTTAGGTAGTTGTTGAACAACACCACTCACAAAGTATATGAGGGATCCATAACCGAGGGTTTAAAGGTTGGATTAGGGATAAAGATACCTTGGGTGCAATCTAAAGTGAGCTATAATAAAAGATAGCTAGGGTAACTTGGGAGAGTGCGTCTAGTAAATTGTCGTAATTACTCGAGAGAGATTTACGGTAACAAGAGTGCTCATGATTGATAGAAATAATTAGGCCAAACTATATGAAATATACAAGAAGGTATTCCATCAATAGGGGAAACCATAACCTTAGATCTTTCTCGCATTTGTTTACAACCCAGTGTATTGGTAAAAAAGAGTTTCACACGTAAGCCAGCTTTTGACAACTCAGCCAGTCACATGGACACAGAAAAATACGACAGCTGCACGTAACTCTTTGAAGAGGTACGGTACAAAGAGGCACGGTTCAGTAAACCCACGAACTTATCAGCCACGGGAAATTCAATTGGATCANGAGAGGCACGGTCAGAATGAATCTAGACAAAGCTACGGGCAGATTCAAGGACCCACAATTGATTACTCGAACGTTATGTAACTGAACCCTATTACCGTTACCCTTTGTAACGCCTCATTAATGTCATAATTAGTCATTAATGAGTAACCATAACAGGAGTCGTACGTTATAAGAATCTCCTATATAAGGGAGGGGAAGACAGCTTGTAAAGGCATCTGATTCTCGAATACAATCAACTTCGATCTTTTATTTCTGTAATATTGTCTGTTATTTATTTTTCTCCATTTCCTTGATTATCAGTAACCCGTATTCATATTAAAAATAAGCTTGTCAAAGGGTCAAATTCTTTGTTTAAACAAATTGGTTCCGTTACCGGGAAACTGATAATCTTTGTTTGTTTTTCAAGTGATATCCTCTAAACTATGTCAAACTCCAACGACAACAACCAGCAAAGGAGTGGAACCCCGGTTCCATCGCCTTTAGGAACCCCACGTGGTTCAAGGGAACAATCCCCAGAAATATCCAACAACAACAATGGTGAGAATGATGAAACTGTGGAACAAGATCGTGTAAAGCAAATGATTGCAGAGTATGTGAGCCAAGCTTTGCAAGAATTTTCGAGAGGATTACCGGCAGCGTTACCTACATTGCTAACGCCACCCCCAATAACACCATCACCATGGAAAATCCTCAATCTAGGTTGGCAAACTCAGGAAGAGGAGATACTCCTAATGAATCTCTCAAAACGAGACCAGGTATATCTAATAACTCAGAATTACAAAATTTACTGCTAACCATGCAGAAACAGATGAAGGAGCAGAACGATCGCATCGAACAAATTCCTGGAGTACCACCTATCATCAAAGGCATCGATGTTGATAGATATTCTCAACAACCTTGGAAGCAAAGTGTGGCACCCTTGCCTATACCCAAGAAGTTTAAAATGCATGACGTTCCCAAATATGATGGAACAACTGACCCACGTGACCATATGACTGCTTTCACTACTGGGGTAAAAAGCAATGACTTAACAAAACAAGAGATTGAATCAGTCCTTGTCAAAAAATTTGGGGAAACACTTACCAAAGGGGCCCTAACCTGGTATTCTCTTCTCCCTGAAAATTCTATTGACTCTTTTGCTGAGCTTGCAGATTCGTTTATAAAAGCACACTCTGGTGCACAAAAAGTTGAGAAGAGAATGGAAGACATATTCAAAATAAAACAAGGAGACACGGAATTACTCCGTGAGTTTGTAGACAGGTTTCAACAAGAAAGAATGCAGTTACCCAGGGTGCCTGATAATTGGGCAGCCATGGAATTTGCAAGCAACCTAAATGATAAAAGCTCAGAAGCCACGAGACGACTTAAGGAAAGTCTAAGAGACCGCTTCAACATGGAATGATGTATATAACAGGTACAGTACTAAACTCACAATAGAAGAAGATATCATTGCTCGTTCGAGAGATGAAGATCATTCCAGATCCAGATGTCCAAAATCAGATAGAAGATCATGTAAAAACATGTACGATCCTTACTTAGGACCCTCGGAACGCGATATTCGCCCCAGATTCGAGTATACTAGGTCGGACTATAGATCACAAGGAAGAGACGTAGTCTCATCCTCATCTAGATCCAGAAAAGATAGAGATGAGCGACCTAAAGGTAATACTCAAATTGGGTATCATACCTTTAATGTAAGTACTATTGAACTGGTCTCAATCTTGAGGAACATAGGAGACAAGGTTAAGTGGCCCAAAGAGATGCGGTCAAATCCAAGTAGAAGGAACCCTGATCACTAGTGTGAATTCCACAACGATCATGGGCACCAAAACTGTGGATTGCAGGTTTTTACAAGGTGAAGTAGAAAATTTATTGAAACAGGGCTATTTAACATAATTGTTTAGTGATAAAGGTAAACAGGCATTTATGAGGAATAGACAGGAGCCCCCAAAGCCTCCTTCTCCAAAATGAACCATCAATGTGATACACGGGGGTGAAGAAGTAAACAGAGTGATTTGCAAACCAAAAAGTTCACAATTACACATGGGAAATGGGCTCGTGAAAATATGGAAGAAGACGATAACCTTCGATGATGCAAATATCGGCGGATTAATGCTTCCGCACAACGATGCTTTGGTAATATCTTTACTTATTCATGACACTAACGTAAAAAGAGTGTTGATTGATCCAGGCAATTCAGTCAATATCATTTTGCTAAGAGTCGTGGAAGAAATGCTACTGGGGAATCAAGTAATCCCAAAGGCACGAGCCATATCAGGGTTTGATAAATCTACGGTTATAAAAAAGGAGAAATTGAGCTTAGCACTTATGCTGACGGGGTGATCAAAAGTTCCAGGTTCCAAGTCATCGATACTGACATGGCTTATAATGTGATCATGGGAAGGCCATGGATCCACGACATGAAAGCGATACCCTCCACGTTGCATCAAGTAATTAAATTCCCCTCTGAATAGGGGATTCAAAAAATCAAAGGAGATCAACAGACCGCAAGAAATATAAACTATGTGGTTCACTACAACAAGAAAATAGAGGTGGAAGAATTACGAGATAAGGGAATCTCCCAAGCAGGTAACGCAACCCAAGCAGGTATGGAAGAAATTACTACCCAAATAGGTACGGAAGGTATTATTGCTGAAACAGGTACGAAAGAGAATACTTACGAGAAGGAGAATTAAGTTATCACGGAAGGTGTACTATACCACACAGATGCAGATTCCAGACCAGACGCCGTTCGTGAACCGGAGGAAGATGAGCACATCAAAACAACTATGGATGAGATCGAAACTATTCCATTATCTGAACAAAAGCCTGAGCAGAAAGTGTATATAGGCACGAGGCTAGGCCCCGCTCAAAGAGGTAAGTTAATTAATTATTTAAAGGCTAACACAAACTGCTTTGCGTGGTCCCACTCAGATATGATAGGCATCCCACCAGAAGTGATGACTCATAAATTAAATAAAGATATATCCTTCGTGCCTGTTAAGCAGAAGAAAAGAATGCAAGGACCATTCAAGAATCAAGTGATCGACGAAGATGTACAAAAACTCTTGAATATTGGTTCGATACGAGAGTTAACGTACCCTAATTGTCTAGCAAACACCGTGGTAGTACCTAAAAAGAATGGCAAGTGGAGAGTATGCATNATCCCTCAGATGAGGAAAAAACTTCCTTCATTACAAACAGGGGGACTTACTGTTATAAAGTTATGCCTTTTGGCTTAAAAAACGCTAGAGCCACCTATCAAAGGTTAGTGACTAAAATGTTCCAAGAACATATTGGAAAGACGATGGAAATATATATTGATGATATGGTGGTAAAATCAACAAAAGCACAAGACCATTTCCAGCATCTCTCTACTGCTTTTGATATTTTACGCAGGTATAACATGAAGTTAAATCTAGAGAAATGCGCTTTTGGAGTGCAATCAGGTAAATTTTTGGATTTCCTTGTATCAAACAGAGGAATAAAGGTAAATCCCGCTCAAATTAAAGTTATAGAGGAAATACCTGATATTTTAACAAATAAAAAGATAGTTCAAAGACTGACAGGGAGAATAACAGCTTTGGGTAGGTTTATTTCTAAATCTTCCGAAAAAAGTTTTAAATTCTTCTCAGTTCTCAAAAAGCAGAATCAGTTTGAATGGACTGAAGAATGTCAGCAAGCCCTCAAAAATCTGAAGATTTATCTATCGAAACCACCACTGATTTCAAAACCAAAAGAAGGGGAGAGATTGTACATCTACCTGGCTGTCTCAGAAATTGCTGTAAGTGCAGTATTGGTAAGAGAAGAAAAAGGTAAACAATCACCTATCTATTATGTAAGTAAAACTTTGCTAGATGCTGAGACTAGATATCCACATCTGGAAAAGTTAGCCTTAGCTTTAATAATGGCATCTAGAAAATTACGACCATATTTTCAATGCCACCCAATCACCGTTGTGACCTCATATCCTTTAAGAAATATTCTGCATAAACAGGAATTGTCAGGAAGATTAGCCAAGTGGGCCATAGAATTAAGTGAGCATGAAATAATCTATCAGCCTAGGACTGCAATTAAGTCTCAAATACTAGCTAATTTTGTTGCTGACTTTAGTAATAGCATTGTACCTGAAGTAGAAAAAGAATTACAACTCTTTAACGGTGCTAAGCCAGGCCTATGGACCTTGTTCACCGATGGTTCTTCAAATATAAAAGG
>ML395563.1:0-22805 GCA_005239525.1 Nicotiana knightiana | reverse complement strand
CAGTAATCAGATTTTTGCAAATATCTCTTATTAATAGCAGCAATTGCATGTGGACAGGGCAATTCATCAAGTTGAAATTCCAAGGAGTCACAAGTTCTCCTTTTTAAGTCCACAATGAATTCGATTCCTTCACTATTTATTCTAAACAACATTGAATCAAGGTTGAACACCTAAGAAGGAATAGAAAATATTAGTGTATTATTGATTCAAAAAGAAAAAGTATGAAGTTTTTTATATGTAAGCAGTAAATCACTGCAGCAGATATAAAAAGCAGAAGTAATTATGCTGAAGTTTTTCAAAAAGATCATGACTACAAAACTATAGGATCCAGGACAAAACTTCAGCACATGGTGTGCTGATGTTTTTACAAGTGAGTGAATTAACTTCAGCATCTTCTGCTAAAGTTTTTCATAAAGCTCATAACTTAAGCATGATGGGTGCTGAAATTTTTACAAAAAGCTCATGACAACAAAACAATAGAATCTAGGGACAAAACTTCAGCTAGTATGAAGTGTTTTATACGTAAGCAGTAAATCACTGTACCAGATATAAAAAGCATAAGTGATTATGCTATAGAGAAAACATGCTGAAAGTAAATCCTGAAGTTAATAAATACACTCACAATCATTTTGCAAGCAAAGTCCATCTTCTTAGTCATCTCTTCTTCTGCCCCTATTGATGCTTTGTACAAAGTTTTATTTGCTTNCGGAATTCATTGATTCTACAATGTTTGTTGTCAGCATATCATAACGTCGCCGTGGGAACTATGATCGAGCCCATCTTTCTGGAGGCTCTTCCATTATGTAATTGTATATTTTCTTGTCAACACTTTTGAGTTGGTACATAAACTTATTAAAATCTTCATGTTTGTATGACTTTGCAGCGCTTTGAAAAAGATTTATTACCATCGCTTTTGCATGTCTTTCCTTTAAAATTTTCCCAAAGTGATAGAGGCAGATACCATGGTGAGCTTCAGGATAAACTTTTCTAATCCCATTTGTAATCGACTGATTTCTATCTGACAAGAAAACCAGTTCATGACGGACTTGAATTACTTTTCTCATTTCTCGGAAGAACCAAATGTATGCCTCATTGTTTTCTGATTCTGATACACCAAAAGATAGAGGAAATATTTGATTGTTTGCATCCTTTGATACAGCAACAAATAGAACGCCATGATATTTTGACTTTAAAAACATTGCATCTACTACAATAACAGGTCTACAGTAGGACCAACCAGCTATTGATGCTGCTGGAGCAAGAACGTGTAACAAAACCTGTACAGTGAAACACAAAAAACAAATCATAAGGTATGAAGTTTAACTTCAGGCTGATGGTTGGTATTTGTTTTGCTTACCGCTTCTGCTCATCTCTTTTTATGCTTGTGTACGTTCCTAGGTTTCCATGCACCATCATGTGTAGGTATGAAGGAAGAATCTGGTAGTTCTCTTCCGGTGTTCCCCTTATGCAAGCAATAGCTTTTTGAATAGCACGCCATGCCTTGTGATATCCAATGTCAATTCCAAATTTCTTTTTCATTTCATTTTCTACAAAGGCTGGTGTAACCTCTATCTTTTTGTCTCGAACATGTTCTAAAATTTGATCACTTATAAAATTTGATGTAGCATGCTTCTGATCTGATTTTCTTGCATCAACTGAGCATTCATGGTTGTTATGATATTTTATCACCCTGAAAAGTGTGGAATTTTTTATTCTGGTAGCACGCACAATCCAACCATATTGCTCATCAATGCATTTAAGCTCATATCTCTTTGAACATGATCTAACAGCTGTGAATTAAACCTTTTGGGTAATCTCCAAGCTGTAGAAAAATTTAGTCATATTTCCTTGTTCTCAAAAATTGATCCTACTCTTACTTCCTCAGGCAATGCATCATGTCTAAGTATTTACATGGTGGAGATTCTTTCAGCTTTCCCCTCACTCTTTTTCTTGATTTCTTAGAGGCACTAGAAGTTTCAGCAATTTCATCAATTGTATCTAATGTTACCGGTATTAATCCCATATTTTCTTCATCTTCGTTGTTTCTTATCATTGCAGAAGGTAGCAAAAAATTTTGTTGGATTGTATGTTGGTTGTCAATTTGCATTATTAGCTGCCCTTCTTCTTCTTGCTCATTCACAAACTGGTATGAATTTATTGGAGGAGGGGGTGATTGTTGTAGCATTCTATATTCTGAAGCAGATGTAATGTTAGAAAGTTGTTGCTCGTTGTCTACTACCACTATTGTTTGCCCTAGATCATATTGATAATCACCAAATTGTTCTGAAGTTGCTATACTGTCAAGAGATTGGTTGAATGTTGCAGAACGTTGTATTTTTTCGACGACAAAATGACAATTCTTGTAGACTGAATCAGTACTGATCAAATGTATACAAGTACTGAGTTCTTCATCTGAAGTTACAAGCATACCTTTGCTTGTATTTAGTTTGATATCAAACCATATCTTTACGGAATATCTGCTTGAATCAATATTTGTAACTTCACTAATTTTTTTCAGGAAAGAATTAAATGATACTTGTTTATTAATAAGAACAAGCTTTGTATCATGCTCCAAGTATTTGAAGTCAGTAGTCCACCTCCCATTGAAATTAAGTACAATGCAAATTGAACTCATCCTAGAGAAGCATGTTTAGTGTCAAGTATTAGGATAAGAATTTAATTATGAAAAAAAGCTGAAGTTTGAGCAAATGTACAATAGAACAAAGCTCATGAGAAAGCTGATTAATGTAGGACAAAAGTTAAGCACAAACTATATTTAACTTGAGCATGCAGGAGAAAATTACATAGCACAGGAGAAAAAATTCAGCACATTCAGTGTTGAAGTATTAGAAAATAAACTAAAAAACTTCAGCATATTGTGCTGAGGTTCTTAGAAAAAGTCATGACAAAACTATTGTATCCAGGAGAAAACTTCGGCATCTGCGGAGCTAAAGTATTAGCAAATGAACTAAAAAACTTCAGCATATTGTGTTGAAGTTTTTGGAAAAGGTCATGACAAAACTATTGTATCCAGGAGAAAACTTCAGCATCTGAAGAGCTGAAGTATTAGCAAATGATCTAAAAAACTTCAGCACAAGATGCTTAAGTTTTTCTTTGAATGTTTTTCTGCGCTTTTTTAATATTATTTTTCTATAAAGTCAAAAAATACCTTAATTAAAGAAAAACTTCAGCATTTATGCTGAAGTGTTTGAAAAATGAACTTAACAACGTCAGCAGATATGCTGAAGTTTTTGAAAAAACTCATCAAAAAACTATAAAACACAGTACATAACTTAAGCATATTATTAGTGATGAAATTTAGCCAAAAAAATACCAAATTGTTTAGCAAATAAAGCAAAAAATTCACCTTGTTTAGAAAATAAAACAAAAACTTTAGCAAACACTACAACATGTTATGCAGTCCAAAACTTCGTCATTGAAAATCTCAGGTATCATGAACATCAATCAGATTCGAAAACTTACAATTTGAATTTTTGAATTTGAGTCTGGTTCAAATATCTGGTTTGGGAGAGGAGATCTGAGAAGAGACGGAGTGATGGATGAGGATTGGTGAAGTGTTTTGTACGTGATTCAAATCGTAAAGTGTTTTTATATGGTTTGTCAGGGGTAGAATGGTCATATTAATGCGGATTTTTTGTCAGCTGGCTATCAAATAAATAATTTTTAAAATAGGGTATAGGTTAAAAGGTGGCTGCTATGTAGGGTATGGCTGCAACTCGCCCTATATTTTGGGCTCAAATATACCTCTCATTTAATGGAAGGACACGTGTCATTGTTCTATTGGTCAATTTTAAATATCTTCTAGTTAATTAAACCATACCCATACCCAAAAAGCAAGCTTCAAAAGGTTCTTCATCAATGGCCTAAAATTTAGAATTTAAAATCATACTATATTATAAGTGTGAAGACTTAAAGTGTAAGCTAAAAGACCTAAATACCCATCAAAAGTTTGAATGACTATTTTACCCTCCAAACAAGCATTATTTTAAGAAATATTTTTGTGCAAAAATGAAAATATGGATTCTTCAAAGATAACAAAAAAAAAGTTTAATCTAATTAAATAAGGTCAGGGAAAATAACAACTTAGATGGCCATGGTAAATGAAAAAAGAAACGGCTCTTGGTCTTCCTGCAACACTTCGTTTTCCACTCATAATTGCTTTCTTTTCGTTACTCATTGAAAATAAGCATTGAACTATACTTCCTTTTCAATTTTCAATATTTATTGCATTTTCATGTAGGTCAGCCTTCTCTCATTCTTTATTTATTTATTATAAATTATGAGTGGACAATGAACTAAATTTAACAATTTATCCGGTTTCATCTCGACACACAATACCCAATTACTCCTCTCAAATTTGGTAAACATATTTCTTTCACTGTTACATGTTATATGAGATTTGCTAATTCGACAAGATAGTACTTGCAATCATTCTCATGGTGGTCATCTTGTCTGGTTTCATGGGTGACTTTCATATGTATGGTGAATTATGTATCGATATTATTTTTCTCCAATAATATAAATAATTGATGTGAAAAGAGTAAAAGCTAAAATTAAAAATAAAAGAACAAAAACTCCTTTTATAGGAACTACTTGACAATTTAACATTAGACTCATGAAGAGATAGTATGAAGATACCCAAAAAATGTTATTAGACATCGAGTAAATTTTTGGGATATGCATTTAATCATTTCTTAAACTTTATTTGATTTATTCTTGTGTAAACTGATATTTTTATATGATTTTTATTTTTGATTGCTTAAATAGTGCCATCTTTGTTCATTTTAGACTCAAACTTCTTTAATTTCTATGTTCTTTACTTTCTCGCAATTTCAGTAACAATAATAATTATTAATCGAATACGTTTATTATTCAACGTTAGATATTGCATTTTCCCCCTTAGAACTTCATCTAACTCATCGTCTATTTTAGTATTATTTATTACATTTTAAAATATTGGTACTAATTAGCATGGTGCACACGTGCAAAGCACGTGCCCAAGAACTAGTTAATTAATATTCCTCATAATTATTATAATTCCTTCCATATTAGTTTTTTCTATTAGTTAGGAATAATGAAGAAAAAAAACCTCAAACTATTTAATCAAGAGAAACTTCACCCTTGTAGCTATCAAAGAAGCACAACTGCAACATCTGTTGTTGCTCCCATCTGTTATGCTCATCTGGCTATCACTCAGATGGGATAGTGGATGAAGTTTGAAGATACATCAGAGATGTCCTCAAGTCGTGGGGGAGTGACTAAAGCTGGTCCAGTTAACGTTCCTCGGCTCCCAAAGTTCGAGGAAAAAGTTTCCAGTTCCATGTTCTTTTGTTCAAGCTGTTACTACTCTAGCCTCCTCCTTGCTTTGACATGTGTGATAAATGGATGTTTGATGGTTTGTGAATAGTTTTAAAACTCCAAGCGAAGTTAGTTGAACACAGTGTTTTGATCTAGGACCATGTATCTTTTAGCTTTGGCGTAATTACTCCCTAAGCCATTTTGGATGATCTATCTCTGTTTGTTTTGGGGTTTTACCTGGTAAACGTATGGCAATGACCATGTTTGGACATTGTGATGACCCAAGGGGTTATTTTATAAATTAAGACTCCGTTCTAGGCTTATTAGCCATACAAAGACTAATTTTAATTACCTCAATTTGCGTGCACAGTCCAGGCGTGAAACCGGAAAGCTTTTATGTGAAAATATAAGAAATAATAATTTTTAGAATTAAAATTTGGTTTAGTGGACTTGAGTCAACATTTTTAATAAATGGACCCGGATCTGTGTTTCGACGATCCCGAGAGGTCCGCAGTAAAATATGGGTCTTGGGCATATATATGTAAATGAATTCCGAGGTCCCAAGCCTTAGAAATCAATTTTTGAAAGAAATTGTTTTGCTGAATTATTAATGAAATAAAGAAAAGAATTAATGTTTGAAACCATTGGTATCGGGCTCGTATTTTGGTTCTGGAGCCCGGTACAGATTTGTTATAGTATTTGAATTCTAACTATGAAGTTTGGTCAGAATCGGAGTTTATTTGACGTGATTCGGACGTCTGGGTGAGAAATAGTGAAATTGAAGTGTTCTTGAGAAATATTCTGAGTTTTGAGGTTGAATTCATAGTTTTACATGTTATTTTCATGATTTGACCACACGATCAAGTCCGTATGATATTTTTATACTTGCATGCATGTTTGGCTTAGAGCTCCGAGGGCTCGGATGAGTTTCGAATAGGTTTGGGTTGTGTTGCGCTCGTTCTTTCTTATGTTTCGACGTCGTTTCTTCAAGCATGAATGATATCATATTGAACAAGTGAGATCTGATTTCTGTTTTGAATGAAGTATTAGATCCGCATCGTAATTATGGACCTGTAGCAAAAAGAATCGTCGAATTTGGACATTGTATGAGGATTTTATGGTCATTTTACTAGGGTTGCCAGATTTTTCAGATTAATTACGAAATTACCATTGGCATCGTATTTAAAAATCTGCACAATTTGCAAATATTAAAACCTACATATATCATTCATTATAAGGTCAAATTGAGTGATTCAAAAGCCAAACATTACCAGAATTTCACAAGAAATCCATTGGAGACATAAAAATCAAGTTTCGGGATAATTTGGAATGAGAAACGAGGCAGAATAAATGGCAGAAAAATATATAAAACTAGGGTTTGTTCATTCGGTCATATTTTGAGTTGGGGAGCTCGAATTTGGGCGATATTCACCATAGGGATTGGCGTATGTGTTCTCTACTCATTTTTGGGTTATATTTCAATTACCCAATGTTTTTCATCACTTTTAAATCAAAAACTAAAAATTTTTATGGTAAAAATTGAGGGTTTGGGTAGAATTAGGAAATTTTGTAAAAATCGAATGTTTACCTCGAATTGAGGTCGGATTTCGAAACTAATTGTATATTCGGGATCGTGGGTGAATGGGTAAACGTAAATTGGTCTGAACCCCGAGTTTGGACCAAGCAAGCCCCGGGTCGGGTTTTAACTTTTTTGAGAAAACTTAGGAAAAATTATAATTTTCAGTACAATTAGTTCCTTGAGCATTAATTAATGATATTAAGTTAATTATGGTTAGATTCGTGTGTATTGTNTGGAGGTGAATTCAAGAGGAAAAGCTATAATTGAACAGTGAGTGGCCTGCGAAGTTGAGGTAAGTGCTTGGTTTAACCTTGACTTGAGGAAATAGGAATCCCCAACCTGATTGTTATGTGAAATTGCTTGTGTGTAGTGTATAGGTGAGGTGATGAATACCTATGCACCACCAAATTGTTGTTTACCATGATCCCTTTTCCGTTTTCCATTTATTTGCTTCCTGGCTTGACTATTTTATGATTGTTGAGGTTTATATGGTCAAGTGATGATCGTTGATGTAATAAATCTAAGACCTGAATAAGAGTCACATGTACTTTTTTCTTGATGTTATATAGATCAAGAATGCATTTGGATTATCGCTTTTATGTTTATCTTTTGAAGTTTTAGTGAAGTCTTAAACCTTAGACCAATAAACAAAAAACAAATATTGATAATATTGTAGAGTAGGACTCCAGACTTAAAAAATGTAAAACGGTATGATAAGTGAATTTAGGTCATGAGTGAATAGATGAAAATATTCATTTATAGGCGGCTTTTAGAAATATGTTCAAGTACGTAATTGAATTTTTCCGCATATGCTACTTGACTATTTGTTTTCATTAGATTATTGCCAAGTATTGTTGCATGCGTGTTAAAAGTGTTGGTTGTTCCCTTGATTTTGTTATGATACATAAAGGTTGAGCCGGATCACAGTGTTATGATATTTACATATATTCTAGTTGGTTCATTATGAAATAATATTGGATACAGTTTATGAGCTATATTGTGTTCTGTTTACAATTGTTGAGGTAAACATGTTGTGAAACGCTTGGCTTGAATTGTGAAAGTTTTTGATAATTAAATTAAATGATATTGATAAGGGAGGACAGGGGAAATAAATTATAGTGATAAGGGTGGACAGGGAAAATAAATGATAGTGATAAGGGTGGACAGAGAAATAAATGATAGTGATAAGGGTGTACAGGGAAAATAAATGATTGTGATAAGGGTGGACATGGGAAATAAATGATATTGATAAGGGTGGATAGGTGGGAAGGGGTTGCCCGCCGCAACAAGATAGTGATGAGGGAGAATATTTATGTTTTACTGATTTTAATTACAAAGATTTGAAAACTTTACTGTTTTACTCTGCTATTTTCCCATATCTTGCACATTTGATTAATTTAAATTTAAGTTTGGAAACTTGGAAAGATGTGTGAAATTTTGGTGACAGGCGAGTCCCGAAATAGGTGACTGAGTTATTTTATTTATTTATTGTTGCAGTTATATATTCTTATTTGCGTAGAATTGTTTTATTACTTTATTATATACATATATTGTCGCAGGTTAAATTATAATTGCCCCGCCTTCGCCTCGTCACTACTTCGTCGGGGTTAGGCTCGACACTTACTCAGTATATGGGGTCGGTTGTACTGATACTACACTCTGCACTCTTTTGTACAGATCCAGGTACCGGCCAGCAGTAGAGATTTTTAGTAGCCGCTATTTATTATCCGGGGACACGAGGTATATCTGTCGGCATTCGCAGATCCCGAGAGTCTTCTCTTAGTTCGTAGAGACTGTTTTATATTTCCTCAAAACAGTTATATTATTTCTTTCAGCCAATATTTGTAGTATTCTTTAGTAGTTCGTGAATTGTGACACCAGACCCTGGGGTAGTCTTAGAGTTATTTATATAATTAGTTCGTGGCTCAGTTTATTTATT
This sequence comes from Nicotiana knightiana, assembly GCA_005239525.1. Taxonomy (NCBI): domain Eukaryota; kingdom Viridiplantae; phylum Streptophyta; class Magnoliopsida; order Solanales; family Solanaceae; genus Nicotiana; species Nicotiana knightiana. Next base: position 13,968 of record ML395563.1, on the reverse strand, counting down.
TATTTATTATTTTATATTTGGAGTTATTCTTTGAAAACCATTAGATTAAGTTTACTTTTAATTTATTTTATTATGTTTAAATGGATAATAAAAAATAGCTAATCGAACTCTAACATTGACTTGCCTAGCAAGTGTGGTGTTAGGCGCCATCACGATCCCTAAGGTTGGGAATTTTGGGTCGTGACAAGTTAGTATCAGATACCTAGGTTGCTTAGGTCTCACAATTCATGAACAAACTTGGCAAAGTCTGAAGGATCGGTACGGAGACGTCTGTACTTATCTCTCAGAGGCTATGAAGTTAGGAATAATTTCACTTCTATTCTACTCTATGGTGCGAATTTATTCTACCATTGATGATTGAACTTGTCTATTCTCGTCCTCTCACAAATATTGACAACGTGCAAAGCGTCTACAATCGGACAGGAGATGAAGCCCCAATGACAGCTACGATTAGGGGAAGAGACAGAAGCAGAGCTCAGTCTTGGCAAAAGGGTTATGCCGATCGTTAAGGTTCGTGATGTGGCATTCATGGTTGCAGAGAGGGTATTGCTTCGTGTGTCGCCCATGAAAGGTGTTATGAGGTTTGGAAATAAGGGTAAGTTGAGCCCTAGGTATATCGGGCCATTTGAGATTCTTGATAGAGTGGGGGAGGTAGCTTATAGTCTTGCGTTGCCTCCAGGGTTATCCTTAATTCATCCGGTATTCCAATTGTCTATGCTCCGAAAATATCATGGTGACCCGTCCCACGTGTTAGATTTTAGCTCTGTCTAGTTGGACAAAGACTTGACTTATGAGGAGGAGCTGGTAGTTGTTCTAGACCAACAGGTTCGTCAGTTGAGGTCTAAGAGTTTTCCTTCAGTTCGAGTGCAATGGAAAGGTCAGCCCATTGAGGCAGCGACTTGGGAGTTCGAGTCGGACATGCAGAGTAGTTATCCACATTTTTTTTTGCCAATTCAGATAATTTTCTATGTCTGTTCGAGGATGAACGTTTGTTTTCTAGAGGTGGAGATTGTGATGACCCAATGGGTCATTTTATGAATTAAGACTCCGTTCTAGGCTTATTAGCCATAAAAAAACTAATTTTAATTACCTCGATTTGCGTGTGCAGTCCCGACGAGAAACCGGAAAGCTTTTATGTGAAAATATAAGAAATAATAATTTTTAAAATTAAAATTTGGTTTTAGTTGACTTTGAGTCAACATTTTTAGTAAAGGGACCCGGATTTGTATTCCAACGATCCCGGGAGGTCCGCAGTAAAATATGGGACTTGGATGTATGCCCGAAAATGAATTCCGAGGTCCCAAGCCTTAAAAATCAGTTTTTGAAAGAAATTGTTTTGCTGAATTATTAATGAAATAAAAAAAAGAATTAATGTTTGAAATCATTTGTATCGGGCTCGTATTTTGGTTCCGGAGCCCGGTACATATTTTTTATAGTATTTGAATACTAACTGTGAAATTTTGTGAGAATCGGAGTTTATTTGACGTGATTCCGACGTCCGTTGAGAAATAGTGAAATTGAAGTGTTCTTGAGAAAAATTCTGAGTTTTGAGGTTTAATTCATAGTTTTACATGTTATTTTCATGATTTGATCGTACGAGCAAGTCCGTATGATATTTTTATACTTGCATGCATGTTTGGTTTAGAGCCCCGAGGTCTCGGGTGAGTTTCAAATAGGTTTGAGTTGTGTTGCACTCGTTCTTTCTTATGCTTCGACGTCGTTTCTTCAAGCATGAATGATATCATATTGAACAAATGAGCTTCTATTTCTGTTTTAAATGAAGTATTAGATCCACATCGTAATTACAGACCCGTAGCAAAAATAATCATCGAATTTGGACATCGTATGAGGATTTTATGGTNCGTATTTAAAAATCTGCACTATTTGCAAATATTAAAACCTACATATCTCATTCATTATAAGGTCAAATTGAGTGATTCAAAAGCCTAACTTGACCAGAATTTCACAAGGAATCTATTGGAGACATAAAAATCGAATTTCAGGATCGTTTGGTACGATAAACGAGCCAGAATAGCTGCCAGAAAATATATAAAACTAAGGTTTGTTCATTCGGTCATATTTTGAGTTGGGGAGCTCGGATTTGGGCGATTTTCACCATAGGGATTGGGGTAAGTGTTCTCTACTCATTTTTGGTTATATTTCAATTACCCAATATTTTTCATCACTTTTAAATCAAAAACTAATAATTTTCATGGTAAAAATTGAGGTTTGGGTTGAATTAGGAATTTTGTAAAAATCGAATCTTTACCTCGAATTGAGGTCAGATTTCGAAACTAATTGTATATTCGGGCTCGTGGGTGAATGGGTAAACGTAAATTGGTCCGAACCCCGAGTTTGGACCAAGCGGGCCCGATGTCGGGTTTTAACTTTTTTTGAGAAAACTTAGGAAAATTATAATTTTCAGTAAAGTTAGTTCCTTTAGCATATTAAGTTAATTATGGTTATATTCGAGTGTATTGGAGGTGAACTCAAAAGGATAAGCTATAATTGAACAGTGAGTGACCGGCGAAGTTGAAGTAAGTGCTTGGTTTAACCTTGACTTGAGGGAATAGGAATCACTAACCTGATTGTTATGTGAAATTGTGTGTGTAGTGTATAGGTGAGGTGACGAGTACCTATGCACTACCAAATTTTTGTTTACCATGATCCCTTTTCCGTTATTTGCTTCCTNAAGAGTCACATGTACTTTTTTCTTGATGTTATATAGATCAAGAATGCATTTGGATTATCGTTTTTATGTTTTTCTTTTGAAGATTTAGTGAAGTCTTAAACCTTAGACCAATAAACAAACAAAAAACAAATATTGATAATATTATAGAGTAGGACCCTAGACTTTAAAAATGTAAAACGGTAGGATAAGATAAACTATTTGGAGCTCATTAAATTTAGGTCATGAGTGAATAGATGAAAATATTCATTTATAGGCGGCTTTTAGAAATATGTTCAAGTACGTAATTGAATTAGTCCTCATATGCTACTTGACTATTTGTTTTCATTGATTATTGTCAAGTATTGTTGCACGCGTGTTAAAAGTGTTGGCTATTCCCTTGATTTTGTTATGGTACATAAAGGTTGAGCCGGATGACAGTGTTACAATATTTACATATATTCTGGTTGGTTTCATTATGAAATAATATTGGATATAGCTTGTGAGCTATACTGTGTTCTGTCTACAATTGTTGAGATAAACGTATTATGAAAGACTTGGCCTGAATTGTGAAAGTTTTTGATAAATAAATGAAATGATAGTGATAAAGGTGGACATGGGAAATAAATGATAGTGATAAGGGTGGACAGGGGAAATAAATGATAGTGATAAGGGTGGACATGGGAAATAAATGATAGTGATAAGGGTGGACAGGGGAAAAAATGATAGTGATAAGGGTGGACAAGGAAAATAAATGATAGTGACAAGCGTGGACATGAGAAATAAATGATAGTGATAAGGGTGGACAGGTGGGATCGCGTTGCACGCCGCAATAAGATAGTGATGAGGGAGAATATTTATGTTTTACTGATTTTAATTACAAAGATTTGGAAACTTTACTATTTTATTCTACTATTTTCCCATATCTTGCACATTTGGTTAATTTAAATTTTAGTTTGGAAACTTGGAGAGTTGTTTGAAATTTTGGTGACAGCCGAGGCCTGGAATAGGCGACTGAGTTATTTTATTTATTTATTGTTGCAGTTATATTTTCTTATTTGCCTAGAATTGTTTTATTACTTTATTATAAACATATATTGTCACAGGTTAAGTTATAATTGCCCCGCCTTAGCCTCGCCACTACTTCGTCGGGGTTAGGCTCGGCACTTACTCAGTACATGGGGTCGGTTGTACTGATACTACACTCTGCACTCTTTTGTGCAGATCCAGGTAGTGGCCAACAGTAGAGATTTTTAGTAGCTTCTATTCATTATCCGGGGACACGAGGTATATCTGCCGGCGTTCGCAGATCCCGAGAGTCTTCTCTTAGTTCGTAGAGGCTGTTTTATATTTCCTCAAAACAGTTATATTATTTCTTTCAACCAATATTTGTAGTATTCTTTAATAGTTCATGAATTGTGACACCAGACCCTGGGGTAGTCTTAGAGTTATTTATATAATTAGTTTGTGGCTTGGTTTATTTATTTGTTTATTATTTTATATTTGGAGTTATTCTTTGGAAACCATTAGATTAAGTTTAGTTTTAATTTATTTTATTATGTTTAAATGGATAATCAAAGGGAAATAGCTAATCGAACTCTAACATTGGCTTGCCTAGAAAGTGTGGTGTTAGGCGCCATCTGATCCCTAAGGTTGGGAATTTTGGGTCGTGACAAACATAGTTTTTGTTTTTGATAATTTCTTGATTTAAAAATAAAGGAAAGAGAACCAGAATTGTGCCAAACACAAAAAAGAATTAAACCCCAAAATAGTAGTCTCCTGACCTGAAGCTATTCTCAAATTTCGGAAAAAGTGTAGTAGCAGACATTGATGAAGAATCTTTTGAAGCTTGTTTTTTGGGTATGGGTAAGGGGCATGAATATGAGTATGGGTATGAGTCTTTTTAATTAATTAGAAGATATATAAAATTGGCCAATACGACAATGACACGTGTCCTTTCATTAAATGAGGGGTACATTTGAGCCCAAAATATAACGGTAGGGGTATAATTGGACTCAAAGTATATCGAGGGATATATCTAAACCTTTTCCAAAAGTACAGGGATATATTTGATACTCTGCCGTTACTATTTTACTAGCATACTTCAATATAACTAAAATGGAGAAAATCTAAGACATGATTTTCTAGGCAAACATACTGTTTTAACTGAAAGAAAAAAATCAAAACATGGTTTGATTTTACCTATTGTGGGTTTAACGACCCGACCGGTCGTTTAGAGCTCTAGCGCGTTCTTTGGTGATTCGAGACCATGAGCAGCTTGACTTCAGGTATTATGACTTGTACGCATGGTCGGAATTGAAATTCAGGAAGTTCGGAGTGGATTTGGAAAGAGAATTCTCATTTCGGAAGCTTTAAGTTGGAAGAATCTAACTAAGGGTTGATTTTGAGCAAACGACCCCGGAATGGAACTTTGATTATTCCAATAGTTTCGTATAGTGATTTCGGACTTAGGCGCATGTTCAAATTTGGATTTGGAAGTCCATAAGATAATTCGGCGCATTTTGGTAAGAGTAGAAAAAAATAAAAGATTTTTGGAAAGCTTGACCGAGAGTTTGACTTTTTGATATCAAGGTCGGAATCCGATTCTGAAAATTGGAACAGCTCCATTATGTCATTTATGAATCGCGTGGAAAATTTGAAGTCATTCCAGATTGATTTGATATGTTTCGGCGCAAAATGTAGAAGTTGGAAGATTTGAAAAGTCACAATTCGATTCGATGTGCGGTTCGTAATTTCGGCGTTGTTTGACGTGGTTTGAAGCCACAACTAAGTTTGTACCGTATTTTGAGACATGCTGGTGCAATTGGTTAAGATCCCGAGGACCTCGGGTGGATTTCGGAATGTTAACAGAATAGATTTCGGACAAAGGTGATGCTGATTTTCTGATGCAAAAGCTGTTTCTGGACAGCAATTGATGCGATCGCAGAGCTGAATTTGGAACCATATATATCAAAATCTATAAGGAATCTAAAAAGTTTTAAAACATGAAAGTTGTAGCTCTTTGATTCTTGCTTCCAAAAATTAAACCATTCATCATATGGACATTTGATCAGAAAGTTATGACCGATTGTTGATGGCTGGTGAAGCAGTTTCGCCAGAAATTTCAGATGTGTGGAGCCGACTTTGGAAACTCATATCTCGAAATATATAAGAATTTATATGATTTACAACTATCAAATGAAAGATCTTCGAGTCTAGCCTCTAAAATTTCAAATTCGTCATTTGGATATTTCTACAAGTAGTTATGGGCGTTTTAATAGAAGGTGTGCAGCATGGGAAAACTTGTAGTAGGATGTAAAACCTGCACATCGCAAGGTACAACTCGATGAAGCACTTGTGCCTATATAAGGCAGTCACAGGCAGCAGCTATTTTTGAGGATTTTCTTGAGCTAGGGATTGGTTCTTTCATGGTGGATTCGACCTTGGGGACTACTTAACAATACAAGGTGAGTTTTATTGGATATTTTAAGTTAATAACATCCTATTAACACTACTATTAACATCATTCAATCTTTTAAATCCCTAGAAATCATTCAAGTTGTTCAAGAACACGAAATTTCTCAAACATTGGATTTTTAAGGAAAACCTTCAGGAAGGTAATACTAACACTTCAAGCCCATTTCTTGTGAGTCGGTGAGAGTAATTCTAATATTTGTTTCAAGTTGTTATGGTTGGATAATTGATTTCATAAACCCTAGTTCACGACATGAATAGTGTTCTTGAGAAAATGGAGAGATAAATAGTACTTTTAGAAATGAAATTAAAGGATGCAATGAACCTATGGAATAATTTTCTAGCTTAATTGTAAGTGTTCAATTAAGTAATCACCAAAATGAATATTTTGCAAATGTTGGTTAAGAAAGACGATGAATAGCAACTTGGCTGTGTTGGAGAATTAATGTAGTATCATTGATGACTTCAAATAGTTATTAAATGATAAGAGTGGAGTTGAATGTGCTAGTAAGTGAACCTATTAGACGATTTGAGCTGGAGGGTTGTAGCCAACTTGTGAGCCCTAAATGGATATTGATAAATATTTTTGAGTCATATTTTGATTGTAATTGAGATTGTAATTGTAGATATCAATTTGTTAGTAGCGTAGGAGCATTTTATTCAATGTTATGATGTCGGAGGAGGATTAAAAGCTTGTGAATGTTAATAAAGCGAAAACGAGTTTTGGAGCGTTGGCCATTGGTTGAGTTGTTTGAAAGGCTTGGGAGCCGGCTATGGAAATCATGAGCAAGGTAAGTCTCCTTTATAACCTTGTAAGAGGAAATTGTCCCCATAGGTAAAATAATTAATTATGTGCTACTATTTATGGGGGGCTACGTACACACGAGGTGACGAGAGTCCGTACGTAGCTACTAGTTATGCCTATGTCCGGGTAGTTTTAGGCTTACATCATGCTTTGTTGTTATTATATTTGATTTTTGTTTATTGTTTGCTTTGTGTATAAGCTGAACTGAGCATACTTATTAAATATTTTTAAAAGGAATCAAAAATTGTTATAAAAATGGGAATCTTGAAAGCTTTCACTGAAAGTTCATGTTTTGAAAAGAAATGGAAGAATACTTTAATAAGTCGAGAAATCTATGTGTAACCACGTCGCATGTATGATTCGCGAGCGGGGTAAGTCCTCCTACCACACTCCTATGGGATCGGCCGTTCGCCTCGACAGGATTTATCTACCACACTCTCATGGGAGCGGGTCGTTCGCCTCGACAGGTTAATAGGTGCATCTACGGTTCGCACCGTACGACCCTTCGGCAGTGCACAATTTACTTTTATGTTGGATCGGGCCGTGCGCTTCGGCATTACATATATATATATATATTATCCTCATTGAATCGTGCGTAATATTTGGCTAGAAGCCAGTGTATCTGAGGATTTTTCCCTTAATTGAAGTATAACAACCTCTTTGATGAAACCCCCTGTATTTATGTATATGTCTTGGTTACAGAAGGAATTTTCTAATTGAGAGCTGAGTGAATTGTAAGGAGGAATCGTACCGTGTAATTTATACTTGTTTGTTTTATATATTTACTCTTTTTCATATTTATTCATTTCTTTATTGTACCTGATATTATTGGACCACTAGTAAGTGTCGTAGTCGACCTCTCGTCACTACTTCTTCGAGGTTAGGCAGGATACTTACTGGGTACGCATTGTTTTCGTACTCATACTACACTTTCTGTACATTTTGATGTACATGTACAAGTATGGACTGTGTCCTTGTGGGCATAGCGGTGTGGTTGATTCGGAGACTTAGGTGAGCTGCATCCCTCGAGACGGCCCGCAGCCAGCAGAGTCTCCTTCAGAGTACTGTATTTTCTTTTCTGTCCAATTTGTATTCCGGACAGTTATTGTATTACATTTGTTTCCTAGAAATTGCTCAAGCACTTGTGACACTGGGTTCTGGGGTTACTTTGGGGTTTATTTGTTAATTGAATTTGTTAAGACATCGTTATTTACTTAGTAAAGTTTATTGATTATTATATAATGCAATGAAAAGTAATGATTTCAAAATACTAAAATAGAAATTTAATTAACTTTTAGCATTGGCTTGCTTGACAGAGGTGTCCGGTGCCATCACGACCTTTCAAAGGATTTTGGGTCGTGACAACATGGTATCAGAGTGATAGGTTCTCTTAGGTCTCACGAGTCATGATCAAGTCTAGTAGAGTCTTGTGGATCGGTACGGAGACGTCTGTACTTATCTTCGAGAGGCTACAGGGCTGTTAAGAGCACTTCCCTTCTTGATTTCTCATCGTGTAGTTTGATTCCTTTGAGGCTTATTCCTTCATTTTCTTTCCATTCAATCTTATGCGACGTGAATGATCATAAATTGGGAGTTGAGAAGTTGTAATGGTACCTCAGATATGGCGCGGGATGTTCCTCCCTGTATAATTGGTTGGGGCTATTGTCGTCGCCTTGCGGAAGGATATTCTGTCATTTCAGCTCGGTGGCTGCACTTTAGAGAGCTTTGAGGTTATGCTCAGATTGTTATGATCTTCTACAATTCACCTTTAGGGCAGGATATTGTGAGATAGTATTGGAGAAGCAGGTATCAGAGATCGCGGGGTTCGGTGGTCCAAGATTTAATGGGTATTTCTGTGTTGACTGCTCGAGAAGGAGGATCTTTCGAAGGGGTTGAAGTTAGTAGAAATATATCGGTTCAAGTGCTACAGAGATAGATATTGATCTAAGGCAACAGCTGGGCAGCAAAGGATAAGGAAGGGCATGTGGGAAGTGTCAGGAGGTGGTTAAATTTCTAGAAGGCCAGGTGTAAGAAGCAAAAGTCGAGTAGTTGCTTAAAGGAGTGAGTTTGACCAAAGTAGGAGAGTGGCAGCATAGCATATGGATTATGTGGTAGGATAGATGCACACCTTGAGGAAAAGTTTAGAGTGTTTTGGGAATTTTAGTGGACGGTGATTGGGTCCACGAGCTTAATTTGAAATATTGGCTATTATACGGCGGGAGATTGGATGCAACAGAAAGGGGTTGCTTGATATGAAGAAGGATGCAATATAACTTTGAATTGGAAGTTATTGTCGCACATTTAGTTGATCTCCATAAGGAGTGAATGGACTAGTACAATTGGTGAATGAAAACAGGCTCAGGATGGGTCATTGATGCCGTAGTGATTTTACCCCGTGCAGTGACGTTGGAAGATGTCGACATGTAATTTCCAAATTGGGGTTATCTCTTGTGAGAAGGTCAGCGGTCGCGTGGTTGACAATGCTTCTACGAAGGATTTTACTGACTTTCCAGGAAGAGGTCAAATATATGGATGTTGCTAGAGATTCAGAGTGTTCATTAAGTGCTAAGAGAATGACTTCGAGTCCGTGTTATGGTTAAGTATCAAGCTTCTGGAGTGGATTATGAAAAAAGGGCTTGGAATGTTCTATGTTATCTTCGGTCTGTGGTGTAGCATTGGAGAAAATGGAAGAAAATAACTTTGGACTCATAGAGGAAGTATCAGAATGAGTGTACCAGTTAGCAACAGTTGAATTGGAATGATGGTGGTAGTGACCAGTTCCTTCAGCGTGTTAAGTTATACATGCGAATTTTGGCGGTGTGTGCGAGGCTTGACGACAACCGTAATTGATTTTATTTCAAGGCATTCGAGTATTATGGCTTGTTATGTGCAGATGGATCCCAGAAGAGTTATGGTGGGTTAGATCACTACTTGAGATTGCTATTTTTTGCGGGTATGAGAATTCAGTCAAGTGTTGCAATAGTTCTCTTGAAATGAGTTAAGTAAAAGGTTTCTATATGATGAAGTGTTTACCCTATCGGTAGTCCAGAAGTTAAGATGAAATTCTTGGGCTCTCGCGCATTGGTAGGGTAGGTGCAGTGAGCGTCATGAAATGAAAGTTGAGGATCAAGATTGTAGTTCGGGGTTAACATGAATGTCACGAGTTCGGATGAGTAGGAAAGGATTCAGATGTTGGAGTAAGCTTGTATAGTCTTTGGCGTCACCTGAGATCGATGTCCTGTGTAAGGGGCTTTGTGTTCTGACTTGCGGCTTCTTGATTTGCTTTACAGCGTTAGTATGGACGGTGGTATGGATGTGCTGACTTGTTACCGTGTGTGGAAGGTCGTGGGAACGTGACTGCGGGAAGATTGTATAAGTGTGACAGGTAGTCACTTAGTTGATCGAAGATTTGAAACCAAGTGTAAAGATTGTGGCGATATTGTTAATTTGAGGATTTATGCCTGAATGGAACTCGTTTATTGGGGTGTGGACTGTGGAGTTTACTCCGGTTATAATGGGTGCCCTTGTGTGTTATAGAAAGAGGGGGAATGGGTATTATGGACCCATGAAAGGTTAGTAGCCATATATAGTGCGATCAGAATCGGCTTGAGGTCGGTGACTGGATTTAAATATGAATGTGGGCTTTATATCAGGTATGATGTGTTCATTTCAGCATAGAAATCCTTATGGAGGAGTATCGAATGTTGGATGTTATTTCATCATTTGCTATTTCATGTAATTCTATATTGTGCCGCGTGAGTTGTGAAACAGATTGATAAATTTCATATGTGTTGAGGTTTCGCGTAGCGATAGTGTTATGTGAGCAGGATGGCTCTCGAGATTCAGATCACAGATCGCACCTTAGTTGTGCTTGAGTTTTGTAGCGTATGGCGCTATTTGTCTCCCCAGGGATGGTATTATGCGCTTGGCGTGCTTGTGCCTGACATTCGAATGTTCCGTGATTATGAGCACTTTAGCTCGGTAAGTATTTCCTTATAGATTTTGTGTTTGGGTCGGGTGGCACGCCACCATAGATATGTTATTTGGAGCGGGTTGCACGCCGCAACAGTGTGATTTTGAGTATAGTCCCCTATATCTATTTCGTGTGTTTTGCTTCCTATTTTCTGAGGAAAGTTCATATTAGTTGCGTGGGTTGAGTAGTCCCTTCCAAAGTTTGTTTTCTTTATGTATCACATTCGAGTTTGTAGCCTATTGGCACATTGTGGCATCAAATGAGATTTTGGGCAGAATTTGGGGTGGCTTATTGCTTGGGCAGCTTATACTGGGTGAGACAAGACTATTGGATCTACGATCAGTGCAATCAGATTAAATGAAGTGTATTAAAGAACAAATACCATTATTTGGTTCATAATAAGGTGATGATTCTAGTCAAGAGGAGAGGTTCAATGATTTGTTGACTCTGCAGTTGGTTATGAAATTCTACACATCTCTTTCGTCGTGGCGGTCATGTAAAAGTTGGGGCAAGATGTATATAGGTCATGAGTTGCATTGGTAGCATCAGATTCGTGGAATATTGGCTATTAATATAAGAGAATGTTATTATGGTTAGGTGAATTATGTGGTGTATGGTGCTAATTCAGCAAAGGCATGCAATCATATTCTGGTACATCGTGTGGTGATTGATACTGTGTTCGTATGTTGGAAACAGACCTGGTAGAGAATTTCGAGTGTTGGAATTTGTCTCTAAGGCTTATTTGGCTAAATAAAAAGGGAAATCTGCAGATTGTTCGAGGAAATGTACTCAACTGGGTTGTGGTAGCACGGGTAGGTGCACGAGGTTTTAAACAGTGATTTTGGACAACTCCGGAGCAGTTCTTGGCACGTTCGAGGACGAACGTATGTTTAAGTGGGAGAGAATGTAACGACCCGACCGGTCGTTTTGAACTCTAGAGCGTTCTTTGGTGGTTCGATACCATGAGCAGCTTGACTTTAGGTATTATGACTTGTACGCATGGTCGGAATTGAAATTCGGGAAGTTCGGAGTGGATTTGGAAAGAGAATTCTCATTTCAGAAGCTGTAAGTTGGAAGAATCTTATTAAGGGTTGATTTTGACCAAACGACCCTCGAAGGAATTTTGATGATTCCAATACTTTTGTATAGTGATTTCAGACTTAGGCGCATGTTCAAATTTGGATTTGGAAGTCCGTAAGACAATTCGGCGCATTTTGGTGAAAGCTGAAAAAAATTGAAGATTTTTGGAAAGTTTGACCGAGAGTTTGACATTTTGATATCTAGGTCGGAATCCGATTTTGAAAATTGGAACAGCTCCATTATGTTATTTATAACTCGCGTGCAAAATTTGAAGTCATTCTGGATTGATTTGATATGTTTCGGCGCAAATATAGAAGTTGGAAGATTTGAAAACTCACAATTTGATTCGATGCGTGATTCGTAATTTCGGCGTTGTTTGAAGCCTTGACTAAGTTTGTATTGTATTTGGGACATGCTGGTGTAATTGGTTAAGGTCCCGAGGACCTCGGGTGGATTTCGGAAGGTTAACGGAATAGATTTCGGACAAAGGAGCTGCTGATTTTCTGCTGCAAAAGCTGTTTCCGGACAGCAATTGGTGCGATCGCAGAGCTGACTTTAGAAGCATATATATCAGAAGCTATAAGGAAACTGAAAAGTTTTAAAACATGAAAGTTGTAGCTCTTTGATTCTTGTTTCCAAAAAGTTAAACCATTCATCATTTGGACATATGATCAGAAAGTTATAATCAATTGAAGATGGCTGGTAAAGCAGTTTCGCAAGAAATTTCTAATACGTGGAGCCGACTTTGGAAGCTCATATCTCGGAATATATAAGAATTTATATGGTGACAACCTATAAAATGAAATATCTTCGAGTGCAGTCTCTAAGTCTTCAACTCGTTAGTCATTTGGATATTTCTACAAGTAGTTATGGACGTTTTAATAGAGGGTGTGCAGCAGGGGAAAACTTGTAGTATGATGTACAACCTGCACAGCGCAAGGTACAAATCGATGAAGCACANTGTGCCTATATAAGGCAGTCACGGACAGCAGCTATTTTTGAGGATTTTCTTGAGCTAGGGATTGGTTCTTTCATGGTGGATTCGACCTTGGGGACTACTTAACAATACAAAGTGAGTTTTATTGGATATTTTAAGTTAATAACATCCTATTAACACTACTATTAACATCATTCAATCTTTGAAATCACTAGAAATCATTCAAGTTGTTCAAGAACACGAAATTTCTCAAACATTGGATTTTTAAGGAAAACCTTCAGGAAGGTAATACTAACGCTTCAAGCCCATTTCTTATGAGTCGGTGAGAGTAATTCTAATATTTGTTTCAAGTTGTTATGGTTGGATAATTGATTTCATAAACCCTAGTTCATGGCATGAATAGTGTTCTTGAGAAAATGAAGGAGAGATAAATAGTATTTTTAGAAATGAAATTAAAGGATGCAATGAACCTATGGAATCATTTTCTAGCTTAATTGTAAGTGTTCAATTAAGTAATCACCAAATTGAATATTTTGGAAATGTTGGTTAAGAAAGACGATGAATAGTAACTTGGCTGTGTTGGAGAATTAATGTAGTATCATTGATGACTTCAAATAGGTATTAAATGATAAGAGTGGAGTTGAATATGCTAGTAAGTGAACCCATTAGACGATTTGAGCTGGAGGCTTGTAGCCAACTTGTGAGCCATAAATGGATATTGATAAATATTTTTGAGTCATATTTTGATTGTAATTGAGATTGTAATTGTAGATATCAATTTGTTTGTGGCGTATGAGCATTTTATTCAATGTTACTATGTCGGAGGAGGATTAAAAGCTTGTAAATGTTAATAAAGCGAAAGCGAGTTTTGGAGTGTTGGCCATTGGTCGAGTTGTTTGAATGGCTTGGGAGCCGGCAATGGAACTCCTGAGCGAGGTAAGTCTCCTTTCTCCTTTCTAACCTTGTAAGAGTGAATTGTCCCCATATGTGAAATAATTAATTATGTGCTACTATTTGTGTGTGTGGGGGGG
>ML395559.1:154063-202561 GCA_005239525.1 Nicotiana knightiana | reverse complement strand
AGGGATATGTGATTTAGTAATCCTTTTCAAATCAGTAAATGCATCTGGCATTTGATTTGCTATATTCTGTAAATGGATGATCTTCTGGACCTCCTGATTACATATAGGGGTACGTGGATCAAAATGAGATAATGATGAAACTTTCCACACAATTTCTCTTTTGATTTCCTTTTTCTCTCCCCCTAATTGTGGGAAATTTGTTTCATTAAATCGATAATCTGCAAATCGAGCAGTAAATAAATCTTCCGTTAATGGTTCAAGATAACGAATAATAGAGGGTGATTCAAACCCAATATATATCCTAACCTTCTCTCTGGGCCCATCTTACTACGCTGTGGTGGTGCTACTGGCACATATACAGTGCATCCAAAAATTCATAGATGGGCAATATTTGGTTCATGACCAAAAACTAATTGTGGCGGAGAATATTTATTATAATGTGTCGGTCTGAGACGAATCAGTGATGCTGCATGCAAAATAGCATGTACCCAAACAATAGTGGGCAATGTTGTTTTCATAAGTAGTGGTCTTGCTATCAATTGTAGGCGTTTAATAAATGACTCTACAAGGCCATTTTGAGTATGAACATAAGCTACAAGATGTTCAACTTTTATCCCAATTGATAGAAAATAATCGTCAAAAGCTTGAGATGAGAATTCTCCAGCATTATCAAGGCGAATAGCCTTTATAGGATAATCTGGAAATTGTGCCCTTAATCGAATTATTTGGGCTAATAGCTTTGCAAACGCCAGGTTGCGAGATGATAGTAGGCACATGAGACCATCTTGAAGATACATCTATTAGGACCATAAAATAACTAAACAACCCACTTGGTGGGTGAATAGGTCCACATATATCCCCATGTATACGCTCTAAAAAGGCAGGGGATTCCATGCTAACCTTCATTGGTGATGGTCTAGTTATCATTTTACCTTGATAACAAGCATCACAAGAAAATTAATCATTTGTAAGAATCTTCAGGTTCTTTAGTGTATGTCCACTTGAATTTTCAATAATTCGTCTCATCATTATTGATCCAGGATGCCACAAACGGCCATGCCAAAGCTTAAAAGTATTTGAATCAGTAAACTTCTGGTTTACGATAGAGTGTGCTTCAACTGCACTGATCTTTGAATAGTATACGCCAGAATATAAAGTTGGTAACTTTTCTACAATGCATTTCTGGCAAGAAATATTCTTTGTAATACAAAGATATTCCTCGTTCATTTCATTTATTGTCTCAACATAATACCCATTTCGGCGGATATCTATAAAACTCAACAAGTTTCTTTGGAACTTGGAGGAGAATAATGCATTATTTATAATAAGTTTTGTTCCCTTAGACAGAAATACAATTGCTCTTCCGGAGCCTTCAATCAAACTTATATTACCAGAAATTGTAGAAATATTTGCTTTTTCCTTATGCAAATAAGAAAAGTATTTCTGATCTTTGAATATGGCATGAGTTGTTCCACAATCAATTACACAAATATCTTCATGATTGGTCATTGATCCAAACATAATTTGAGGATTATTCATATTCTTTAAAACGACATAAATAAAATATATTATAATAAACGTTATTATCAAAACGTAACTTCTATTACATAGCCATACTATCTACTACAAACTATAAAAATCAAAATATTTACATTTCTACAGATTCATCAGCGATTACATGACTTGTTTCTCCTTCTGGGAGTGCAAAGTAATCAGCTACATCCAAATGCATGAAGTCTAAATTATCTTCAAAAATAAAAAATTTCTTCAGCACNCTTCATGCTTTTGTTCCTTCCTTTTCCACTGCTGGTGGTTAGGAGGGTTCTTTGGTGCATTATTATTACCATGATTATATTTTCTTCCCCGAACACGGCCATGACCACGAATGGGGCCACGACCTCTTCCATACTTAGCTTGGTGGAAGTTCGTCTCATTTACTTCAGGGAATGGACAAGTACCAGTTGGTCGACATTCATGGTTTTTCATTAATAGCCCATTATGTTGCTCGGCTACAAGAACATGGGAGATAAGTTCAGAATACTTTTTGAATCCCATCTCTCGATATTGCCGCTACAGGAGCATATTCGAGGCATAAAAAGTGGTGAAAGTTTTCTCCAACATATCATGATCAGTAATATTATCACCACATAATTTCAATTGGGAAATAATCTTGAACATAGCAGAATTATATTCACTGATAGATTTAGAATCTTGTAGCCTTAAATGAGTCTAGTCATAACGTGCCTGTGGAAGAACGACCATCTTCAGATGGTCATATCTATCTTTCAAATTATTCCACAGTATGACTGGATCTTTAACAGTGAGATATTCCATTTTCAAGCCTTCATCAAGGTGATGGCGTAGGAATAACATGGCTTTGACACGGTCTTGGTTTGATGCTTGATTTTCGTCCTTGATGGTGTCTGCCAGACCCATCGCATCAAGATGAATTTCAGCATCAAGCACCCAAGACATGTAGCTTTTGCCCGATATATCCAGGGCTACAAATTCAAGTTTAGAAAGATTTGACATTATTTAGAAAAAGAAAGTTCGTACCTTTGATACTTTCAAAGTATTTGCTTGAGATGGCAGAGTCTCGTGCTGATAACGTGTTATAAAATAATGACTGTAAAGTAAATAAACTAAAGAAAAGTGTAGAGAGAAACTGATATATTATTGAACTTTCAAACTGATGTACATAATGAACTGAAAATTTCTCTAGTTATAGAAGAAAGGAAGCAGCTGTGAGGCCTTTCAGGAAGTAGCTGCGAGGCTTTTCAGGAAGCAGCTGCAAGGCTTTTCTTCAGCTGCTTGTAAGCTGTCTGCATGAGCTGCTTGCAACCTGCCCGCATCAGCTGCTTGTAGATAAACTTCAACATAGTGCTAAATGGATAATCTTCTTCAGAAAGATTATCTATAATGGAGTAATAAATGGACATCCACAATATAATAATTTATAACACAGATATAATTCTTGGTTTATAAGTACAATTATTTCAACACAATTTTCATGTTAAAGAACGTGGTGATTTTTTTGTTTGGATTTCCACTAATTAAGAAGTTGGCCACTGAATTTAAAATTTTCCTTGATCAAAATTATCACCTACATAAATTAATTTGAATTTTACATTTTCCGTCACTCGGCATTTCCTTTTCGTTAAATTCTCTTCGCAGAAAGCTAGATGTTGTTTGGAATTATTTCGTGGTTTTTAATTCTAATTTCCTTTATGGTTTTGTTCATATGATTTTTAATTTTTTAATTAATTAGGTTTCTCAATATTTTGAATAATTCATATAATAAAAAAATTCCAGTACGTTCGTTATTCATATTAATTGATTCCCAATATTTAGTTTGTGTTCGCAGATCAAATACCTTGTTTATACATATATTCATAAGTCAAATCGACATTGAAGAAGAGTAATCAATTTATAACGAACAAAAGGAATCAGGAGATACTAAATTCAGAAAACTTCATTGACCTAGAACCCAACAATCTAAAGTTGAATTAGAAGAATGAAGAAGGCATAATCATTCTTAAAAAAACTCCAGCGTCAAATTTTTTGAAGTTTTGGCTCCAACTGTGAAGCACACCTATTTTGTGTGATATTTCTAATCTGTAGATGCCCCAATCCAAAAAAACGTCGCAAAAGAGAGCAGAATATAAATGAAATTACCTTGTAAAGTATTCGTTACTTTCAAAACCTTCCAAACATTTTGCAACTGTGCTCCTACTTATGCAAGTAAATGCAATTTTTAAGGCCTAAACACTAAGAATGATGTCCATGTTTTCGTTAGTGAAATGTTAGTTCATTCTTGAAGGGTTGTGACTTTTAAAGGAATATGAAGGATGTTTGGATTACATGAAAAGTGAATCAAACGGAATTGGGGTTTGCTAAACAGGAATCAAAGATTGAAGTGGTGTTTGTTCATTTCAAAAGTTAAATGACACGTCCCATAAGAAATATTTTCTTGCAAGTAGAATATTAAATTATTATTTAGAAGGACATTTTAGTAATTTAACTTTTTATTTTGGGGTTCCTACTTTTAACATAATATAGATATAGATTAATAGTGAATGAGTTGAGTATAGCCTATTCTAATTTATTTGGGATTGAACATAGTTATCGTTGTTATCGGTGTGTACAAAACGTAAAAGCAATAAAGACTTTTATTTATTTGACCTCATTCAAGAATTATTTTTGATCCAATTTTGCGAGAATCAATAGAAAAGGTACTCTCTCCGGTTCACAATAAGTGACCATTTTAATTTTGGCACACCCATTAAGGAAATACGAACTCCTAGAAAAAAAAAGATGTATTCAATATAATTAATAGTTATGTTGACACATTGGAATATGTAAATAAGGTGACGAGCACAAAAAAAAACACAAAATTAATGCTCGCTAGTGAAAGATAGTATAACTAGATTATCGTCTCCACAAGGTTTGGGTTTAAACAATGTTCGAATAATCTTCAGTTGATTACTATCCAAGAGAATTAACACTTTGGTTCAATGACTATTACTACGATTAACTACTAAAATTTAAGCAATTAACAATTTATCACAAAAGACATCGGATGAGAAACGAAGAAATACCAATGAGAGAAATATGGAAGTTGACTCGATAGATGCAAGATAATTGACTCGGGAACCAATTATTGAGTTAATTCACTCTGTAATATGATTGATTCTTAGGAATTGAAGCGATAATCAGATTGCACTTGAAGTTAAGGTTCATCTTTCGAACAAATGTTAATTTTAGTAATTAATATAATTGAAGCACGGAAAATAATTGCAACAATAAAATGATGGTTATAATCTAAAGGGTAACATCTCACGACTCCACTATTTTCTAGTTCGATTAACAATTCAAGAGGCTCTTTCGATTACCTATTCTAATCACGAATTTAAAGTAGAGCGTAAGATGTGAAGAAATTCAATAGCAAACTCCTCTGTCGATTAAGAAAAATAATAAATAACTCCACAATACAAATTAAAGCTCCATAAATTAATTCTAATAATTATCAAGAACTGAATCCTTAATCAAGTTATCAAATCACCGTATCTGTCAACACCCTATTGGAAATTACTCCATAGCAATGGAGTAAGACATCTCGATAAGGTTCAAAAACAAAGAAAACGTCAATTCTAATGATTCGATACAAACTCCTGTATTACACCGATTGCAGGTTGAAATATTGATGAATTCTTGAATCTTCTTGCCTTGGTTGGTTCTCTAATCTTTCGTAGGTCAAAGTTTCTCTAATAATCGTATTTTAATGTATTTATACCATGTAGAAACAAGATCGGTCAAAACTACCCTTTCCTAGCCGAACTAGGAAATCACTCTGACGATTTTGCACACCCGCGCCACGCCGTTCTTGTGAGGAAGTTCAGAGAGGTGAAATTATGTCAGGCATAAGTAATTAAACAATTGCGTCGCCCCTCACGGTGCCCCATGCGGTGCGGCTGTGAGGTTTTCTCAGAGTAAATCGTTTTGTTCACTTTTTGACATCCTGACCTGGTCCTCGACCCTCGAACGTGATCCCGACTTTATTTCTTGGGCTTCTACTCAAACTTCAAAACTCCACTTGTTCGATTTCGCTCCAAATAACCTAAATAACTCGGAATCATTTCCTATAAGGCATAAAACATGTAATAAGTGTAATTCACTATCATTAAAGCTCAAACACACGTAAAATGTAGTAATTAGAGTGCAATACTACGACTAATAACACGAGTTTCTATCCTACCATCAACACGCCACACTTAGACCATTTCTCGTCCTCGAGCAATCAAACTACACTTCACATAGGGACGATTTTTTCATGAAACAACATCCCTAACACATCATGCCAAGAATATTTAAATAGATTACGCACCATATCATAACATCCTTGTTTCAAGACTCGACTCAAAAGCACCATGCGCTTTTCACAACATTTTCACTCATTCTAACATAGAGGTCAAAGACTTTAGCTTACCTTCACAAGTCATGTTCCCTCACACAAACAATAGAGAGTAGTTTCACAACAATAAAATTCAAGAACAAATAGGAACTCAAGATAGAAAGAATTCATCCACTATCAGAAATAAAAATCATGTGCTACATAAACTGTACCATAAGCTTTCCCGTAGTGTAATACTCTACTAATTGAGCTCATTCAGTAAAGGATCAAGTAAGACTTTATTTAGATTGTAATGTAGGCTAGGGGACGGTAGGATATGATACATATGGATATAGTGGCTACACTCCCTGAGCGCTTTAATACTTGCAATTTCACAATTTAAACCCCACACTTATGTTGGATCAAACCCCAACCTTCACATTATTTTATCACCAAGCTCCCATATTTTTTAAGCGCAAACAAAGCAAGATTTACCACTAGCAAGGAATATATACACACCAATACTTTTATTCTTTTTCTAGATTCTTATTTTTTTTTCCAATTACCTACAAGTGGCTCTCATAATAAAAAAAATTTCAAACAATGCACCTTTCTCCTTTTCAGTAGTTTCACTAAAAAAAACATACCTCCACTTAGTTTTTAACGAGCTCATGAATATATCAAGTCCTCAAGAGAGGTAAACGGTTCAAACAAATAGATAATTCAAACAAACGGTCAAGCTTGTAGTGTGGTTGCCGAAGAAATAGGATTACATGCTCAAAGGGGATAACTAAGAAACAAAATAATTAGGCGGGTCACAAATATATAATTAGCTCAACAAATAAAGGCCTATATCATTTTCTAGATTGAACAAGACTACTATTTTGCATTGCAAACACACGGGGCAAGTTCTAGACACGGAAATGCACAGAATATCAAGAAAAATCTCACTCACACATTGGCAATAACTCACTTAGGATCGGATCTTTTTGGACTCTCTAGTCAAAGCAGTTAAGCAATGTCATAATCACACAATTTGAGGTAGTTATTTAAGAGTCAAGAACTGAGCCTAGGCATCACAACTAAGGCACACACCACTCTCAAGGCAAATGCGGTCAAGGAAAATTGCTTCAACTTAACACTATGACTCAAGAATTGTTTTTGTATTTTTCTTGTTCGACTTCAAATTTCTCAAAAATCCAGTCGACGAAATCCATCACCGGGAAGAGTCGAAACTAAACAATTAATTGCTAACTATTACATGACAATATAATTTAGAGTTATGATTACAGACCATATTGTCTAAGAAAGCAAGAAACAAATCAAACAAAACCAATTGGCAAATCGAAAACAAGTACAAATACAACCAAATAGGAGCACCCCACCCCACACTAAAGAAATTGCATTGTCCTTAATGCAAAGAAGTAAAGCAAGAGTGAAAAGTTAATTCCCTGAGGCCCGTGGCCTACTCCTCATCTATACCCAAAAAGGTGTAGAAACGGGATAGTCCTCCTGCAGCTCTGCCAAGTCAATCTCCCCCTGAGCAGTGTGAAGGCGAATATCAGCAAATTACAACAGCAATGTCTCCTCAAGACCAATAAATCTATGATCTACATGAACAAAAGCAGTCGGGGGGAGGGGGGTCCATCACAGCTATGACGTCAAAAAGCTTAAGAGGTCGCAAAACCAGAACCAGTTATAATGATACCCATCCTCTACTTGGTGCGCCCGCAGAAACCGTGTGATGATGCTTGTAAAATATAGGTGGCGGGCCCCAAGTGGTCGTACTCGAGACATGTGCTCAAGCATAATCTTACCTAGATCAAACTTCATCCGAGTCATGATAGCATAAATGAGACACACCTTCAGCCGAGAGACATCAGTGTCGTTCTGGTTAGGCATGATCTTTGCATTAATCAACCGGTGAAGGACTCTGGCGGGACACTGGAAATGGGACTTCTTCATGTCTTTGTGGAACTCATTAGTATCTCGCGTCCATGTGGTAGGAGACCCCGTTCCACACAGTTGGTGCCTAATATCACGATAAGGGGGCTGACGCAGTAACCTCAAGAACAACTTATGTGACTGCTTCGTGAACCCCATGATTTGATATATTACCCGGTAAAAAAAGGGAATCATCTTGCCTCTCACCTATACTGCATATACCGCATCTAAGCTGGCCTCGGGTTTCCAGTTAACATAGACTTCCTTAACCATGTTCACGTTCACCAACTCACCAGAATGGAACAAGCTTTCAAAAATCAGGTATTTGATGTTGTTGTAAATCCCCGAGTATTTCTTGGCTAGCTTACCATCATCAATACCAACTTCCTAGTCAGGGCTCACTGCTTGAACAAAGGTCCGGTACCACATCCTAGCATGAGCTGACACAGACCGAATGTCATACTTGCCTCTTGGTACTACATCCGTATCTCGATCAATTCACTCATTTTCCTCTTCTACTAGGGTGGCAGGAGGTGACCACCTACATCCTCGACGGCTACTAGAGACAACCTCCGAGGAACCTGTGTTAGAATGTTTGCTAGGACGGTGAGACATTGTACTTGTACAAGACGAAGAACATTAGCCACATCAAGCAAGTTGTGGAACAAAAGTTGATGAAAGTCATCACAAGTTACGTTCATAAGTTTTGCTGAATTTTTGGTCAAATGTCACTGCGATTTTCTCCCAATATACTTAGAGATACGAGGTGATCCACCCATAATATTCAAGATCTATGGGTCTATTTTGTAACTCATTAAACCGTTTGTCAATACGACATTGGAGTAGAGACATATATGTGTTTTTGCCAGACTGCTAGGTGACAAGTAGACATGCCACCTACTTACTTAAATGAAAGGATTAAATATTTCCAAAAATGGGACATTTAGGGTTGGCCAAAGAGCCCTTTTAAGGGTTTATATAATTAAAATATAACATTCATTATATTGAAAAATAACCAGAGATAAACCCTGCAAGAATCCTCCCAAAAATTGAACATAGGCCCTGTAACGACCCGCCCAGTCGTTTTGAGCTCTAGCGCGTCATTCAGTGGTTGGAGGCAGTGAGCGGCTCAATTCCAGGTATTATGACTTGTAGGTGCGGTCATAATTGAATTTCGAAAATTTAGAGTTGATTTGGAAAGAAAATTCTCATTTCAAAAGCCTTAAGTTGGAAGAATCAACTAAGATTGGAATTTTGAGTAAACGACCTCCGAACTAGGATTTGAAGGTTCCAGCAGGTTCTTATGATGATTTTGGACTTGGGCGTATGTTCGGATCAGGTTTTTGCTAACCCGGAAGCATTTCGGCGTATATTATGGAAGTTAGCATTGTAGAAGAATTTCATAAATTTGGGCTTGAAGTGCATTTCAATATTGTTGATGTTCGTTTGGGATTCCGAGTCTAGAAATAGCTTCGTATGGTGATTCTGGAGTTGGGAGCGCGATCATAAGTGAATTCGGTGTCCGGAGGTCATTTTGAAGTTATTTGGCTAAAGATAGAAATTTGAAGGTTTTTGAGAAATTCGACCGGAAGTGGAAGTTTTGATATCAAGGTCGGAATGCAATTCCGGAAGTTGGAGCAGGTCCGTAATATTGAAAATGAATTGTGTGCAAAATTTGGGGTCAATCGGACATGATTTGATAGGTTTCGGCATCGGATGTAGAAGTTGGAAATTTCTAAGTTCATAAAGTTGGGATTTGGGTGCAATTCCTAGTTTCAATGTTGTTTGATGTGATTTGAGGCCTCGAGCAAGTCCGCATTATATTTTGGAACATGTTGGTATAACTGGACGGGGTCCCGGGGGCCTCGGGTGGATTCCGGGTGGTTAACAGATCAAGTTGAGAGTTTGAAGAAGGCTGGAATTACTGTCATCTGGTGTGACCGCACCTGCGAGGATTTGGCCGCATGTGCGGCTATGGCACCGCGGGTGCGAAGGATTGATAGTCCGGCTAGGAGCGCAAGTGCGATTGTATTTCCGCACCTGCGAGGTCGCAGATGCGGGTTATGGGGCGCAGGTGTGAGGTTGGCTTGAGTTGAGGAAAGCCGCAGGTGCGAGAGTTTGATCGCAGGTGCGAAAAATGGCCTGGGCAGAATGTTTTTAAACCGAAAATTTGTGGCCATTTCTTCATTTCTTCTTTGGTTTGGTCGATTTTGGAGGATCTTCAAGAGAGGATTTCTTCATGCAATGTCAAGGTAAGTAATTTCTTCATATTTTTAAAGTTAAATAAAAGTATATGCATGGAATTAGACATGGAAATTGGGGAATCTTAAAGAAACCTAGAAAATGGAAATTTAGATTTTTAGCCATGAATTTGAGCATGGAATGTAGAGTAAATTGTATATCTGAACTAGTAAAGCTATGGGTAGAATGTATCTTCGAGAAATTTCGGATTCCGGGCACGTGGGCCCGAGGGTATTTTGGTCATTTCACTGAGCGGAGTTGGGAAATTATATAATTTGGAATTGTTGCAAGTATTGGAATATATTTTCATTGGTTTGTCGTTGTGTGGATAGTTTCGGAGCGTTATGCAACGATTTGAGTCACCGGAAGGGCTTGGAGGCCGGTTATGGAATTTCGGAGCGAGGTAAGTCTCCTTTCTAACTTTTTGAGGGGGAATTGTCCCCCTAGGTGAATTAATTAAGTATATGCTATTATCATCGGGGGATACGTACGCACGAGGTGACGGGAGTCCGTGCGTAGCTACATTATGCCATGTTCGGGTAGTCTAGGACCCACTAGCATGCCCTACGTGTTGTACCTGTGGTCCTGCCTGTAATACTAAACTGCTAATATAATCAAAATCGTATTTGAATATCTAAAGAATATTAGAGTTCATTTTCCTAATCATCTAGAAAGAGAATTGATTCCTCTGTGGATAATTGTGTACCTGGTAGGGTTGTATTATGGAATATCATTGAACTTGGCAAATGAGTTCAACACAATGATTTAAAAGCTATATTACATGTTCCTTTAAGAAGAATTTTACCACTTTCCTGAGAAAAATTGCGTCTTGATAAGAATACGGATTTATTATGTGGATATGTGTACATATGAGCACCTGAGTCGCAGGTATAATTCGCGAGCAGACTAGTAGTTCCTGACCCTCGGCAGTGCACAGTTTATTATTGTTGGTCCGCGCCGTTCGACCCTCGGCATTGCTTGCGCATGATATTTACTGCGTAGTTGATATGATTTGTGCCTGATTAGTGGCCTGGAATTTTAAGTTGTTAACTGAAATGACTGAGATTTAAAGTTATTAAAGATTTTTGGAAGAAGTTGTTCCTTCCCGTTGATTCAATTAGTATTTGATAAAATCACCCATGTTGATTAATTGTTGTTAATATGACGAAGGATTAAAGTGTTAAATGTGGAAAGAGTTGATAATAATTAATCCTGATTTTAATAAATTGCCTAGGATATTCATGCTTAGTGTCACATTTGAATATTCTAAATTGACTTTTAGCAAGTGTCTAATTTGACCTCCCGTCACTACCTCTCTGAGGTTAGGCAAGCGACTTACTGAGTACACGTTGTTTTTGTACTCATGCTACACCTGTTGTGCATTTTATTGCACAGGTACTTTCATAGCAATGTGGAGGATTCGGAGATTTAGGCGAGCTGCATCATTCGGAGGCGATCCGCAGCTGATAGAGTCTCCCTCGTACTGTATTTATTTTCATTTTAAATTCCCTTGTCCAATTTGTATTTCGGACAGGCCTGGTGATGATTGTATAAATTCTTAGAAATTACTCATGTATTTGTGACACCGGGTTCTGGGATATGTTGGGATATATTTGCTAAAGTGTAATATTTAAACCATTGTTTTACTTAACAGATTTTTATTTAGTTAATATGTAATAAAGTGAAAAGAAATATTTTTCATAAATGTTTAAACCGAAATTTATTTCGATTAATTAATGATTGGCTTGCCTGACAATGATGTTCGTCACCATCACGACCTTATGGATTTTGGGTCGTGACAGACCCTAATTGATTTTCTCTCCTTTTCAAGTTCTAGTTGGAGGGAAAATCGAGGTTTTGAAGAACCAATATAGGAGCTAAGGTAATAAACAAATAAGGTAAGTTTAATTCTATCATTCATCCATTTTTTCTACTAGAAATGTATGGAAAGTCGTTCTATAGTTGTAAGAACTCACGGGACGATGATCGCAAGCCGTGAGTTCGAGTTATTCAACTTGTAGCGGACTTCTTTGTGGGTTGTTTTGTGATTTTGTTGGATTGCGTGTTTTGATACTATTTTAGGGGGTTTTAGAGGATAAAGGGTGTGGATAAATACCACATAAATGCAGTGTGTTGGTCTTGTCATTCTTCATAACATTTTCGGGTTGTTTGACACTACTACGGTGGCCGTGTTGCATATGAAGAGATTGGGGTATGTTGGGATGTTTTGTTGTAATTTGTGATGAATATAAGGTTGGAAAATGATGTATATATATTTTTATTGTTGTGTTCTTGTGTTGTTGTTGTTGGCTCGAACTGGGAGGAAGTAAAGATTATAGGGAAAATGTTGCCCATTTTAATATTTACATTTCGTAATTTAATGTTAGTATTATTATCGTTGTTGGACTAAGGTGAGAAGGAACGAGTTCAACATGGTTATTGGAAAGATTGTGATAAGATATGTTAAGGCTAAAAATTTCCTTCGTTTTGGCATGATCTCGTAACTACATGTGTTTGATAGCGAGACATAAAGAGAAGTTCGTATTCCTGAATTTATTCACATTATCCTAGTCCCAGAAGTTACAGTATTCTCCCTTATTGTGACTTTATATTCAGTTAAGTATTATATTCTTTTAGGCAAGAGGTTAGAGGGTCTATATATATCTACAGTATTACAGTATTTTCACCACCACCGAGCTATAATCAGTGGGCAGACCCCTATTGGGCAACCTCTGATCAAATGGTAAGTGATATACCGAGCCTATTGTGGCCGAGCACTATGAGCGAGCCCAAAATGGCCGAGATACCAAGCCTAGTATGGATGAGCGCCTATGAGCGAGCCTACTAGAGCTGAGCAGTTACATGTACTGAGCCTTATAAGGCCGAAAAGCTATTTTACTTACTATATTGAGAGGGTCGAGTCAGTATCAGTAGGTAAGTATATCTTCACATCATCTTTAATCCCCATTGCTTTTATTTATTATATTATCAATTCAGTTTCAGTTTTCAGTTATTCTATTTCCTTACATACTCGGTACATTATTTCGTACTGACGTCCTTTTCCTAGGGACGTTGCATTTCATGCATGCAGGTTCAGATAGACAAACTGGTAGACCTCCTTTGTAGGTGTTTTTCGTGTTCATCTTGATCGGTAAGCTCCACATCTTTCAGAGTTGCCAGGTCTAGGGTTTAGTATATATATATATATGTATATATATATATATATATATATATATATATATATATATATATATATATGTATATATATATATATATATATGTATATATATATATATATATATGTATGTATGTATGTATTATGGGTAGTTGACCCTGTTCCGATCATAATATATCCATTAGTAGAGGCTTGTAGATATATCTTGTCAGTCAGTGTAGTATGCTAGGCTTGTAGAACTTGTATGTATATTTTTGTTGGTTTGTCAACTAAAGTAGTTATGATTGCCTTGTCAGACCAACTTTAAATTGATGCTCAGTGAGAGCCAGTTTTCATTCAGTTTTATATTTTGTTTCACAAATTATCTTGCAATGTGGACTTATGGCCAAAGTATGACATTGTATGGAGATTCCAACCTTTTGGTACATCAGGTTTTAGGAGAATGGGCCACAAAAATACCAAAATATTTCCATATTTGTAGTGTGTACAAGAGCTGATTAAGAGGTTCACGAAGATAGAATTCAAACATGTTTCGAGGGTCCAGAATGAGTTCGCAGATGCATTGGCCACTTTATCTTCCACGATACAACACCCAGACAAGAATTTCATCGATCCTATCCCAATAGGAATTCATAAGCATCCAGCTTATTGTGCTCATGTTGAAGAAGAAAGTGATGGAAATCCATGGTTCTATGACATCAAAGAATATTTGGCAAAAGGAGAGTACCTGGAGAACTCAAATCATACTCAGAAATGCATGCTCCGAAGATTATCCAACCACTTCTTCCAAAATGGAGAAATTCTTTACAGAAGGACTCCAGACCTGGGATTATTACGGTGTGTCGATGCCAAGGAAGCGTCCAGATTTCTCGAGGAAATACATGTCGGAACTTACGGACCGCACATGAACGGTTTTGTCTTAGCTAAGAAGATATTAAGAATAGGATATTTCTGGATGACTATGGAAACAGAATGCATCAATTATGTCCAGAAGTGTCACCAATGCCAGGTCGATGCTGATATGATACGAGTTCCACCCAATGAACTCAATGCAACAAGTGCACCCTAGACCTTCTCCGCTTGGGGGATGGATGCCATTTGTCCAATCGAACCCGCTGCTTCAAATGGGCATAAGTTCATTGTAGTGGCCATAGACTATTTCACAAAATGGGTTGAAGCGGCATCTTACAAGGTTGTAACTAATAAGGTCGTCGCAGATTTTACTCGGGATCGCATTGTTTGTCGATTCGGGGTACCAGAATCAATCATCACCGACAACGCCGCCAACCTTAACAGTGATATGATGAGGGTCATGTGTGAAACGTTCAAGATCAAGCACAAGAATTCCACAACATACATGCCGCAAATGAATGGAGCTGTAGAAGTAATGAGAAAATCAATAAGATATTGAGGGAAATGGTAGATAATCACCAATAATGGCACGAGAAGCTACCATTTTCCCTGCTTGGATATCGTACCACGGTTCGCACATCAATAGGGGTAACTCTTTACTTGCTAGTCTACGATACTGAAGCTGTTATTGCCGCCAAAATAGAAATTCCTTCTTTGAGAATCATACAAGAAGCTGAACTCAGGGATGCAGAATAGGTACGAAGTCGCTATGAACAGAATGTCCAGAGCTTTCAACAAAAAGGTCAGGCCTAGTCAATTCACACCGGGGCAGTTGGTTCATCGAGTACTAACAAGACGAGCACTCATAATTGCAGAAACGGACGGAGAGATTTGGCCAAAACCTATCAACTCAGACGCCGTCAAAAAATACTATGTTTAGGATTGTTTACATTCCTTGATTTGATGAAACTGAACTACGCTTGACCTGATTCCCGTTTAAGAGGGGTACGTAGGCAGCACCGTGGGTTTGGTCACATCTTAATAAAATCTTATTTTTTTCCATGATCAGAAACTGGGACAGAATTTTGAGGAGGACAAGTCCAGTCGACCCTCAAAATTCTACGACAAGTCCAGTCGACCTCGTCACACGCAGAACAGTCAAATAGTTTCATTTAAACTGGGGCAGAATTTTGAAGGGAAAGCGAGGAGGTCGCAATGTCTCTAAAATATGTCACAGTCATCTGTTCATCTAAATTACTTGATATTACATACTACTATATTTTGAATAACGACATTTATCAAATGCACGCATGTTTTCAAAAAATTTATTTCTATAACAGCCGGATGTTGCCCAGGGTAAATCAAACAGGGTCTTAAGGCAGGAGCAAGGATAGAACAGGGAAAATAAAGCGCGAACTAACCTTTCCCCACAGAACTCACAATTTTTCTTTGGATGCAGGCAAAATAAGACAACGATATCTGTAGTCACTAACTTCATGACAACAATTATCTAGCACAAGCATCTCCAGCTAAGAAATGCTTTACCTTTTCATATTTTTCTTGCATGAGGCTAAGCACTGCCTCTTTTCTTACATAAGGCTAAGCACTGCCTTTCCCTTCATGAGACTAAGTATTGTCTCCCTCTTTGCATGAGGCGAAGCATTGCCTCCTTTTTGCATAAGGCTAAGCACTGTCTTTCCCAGCATGAGACAAAGCATTGTCTCCCTCTTTGCATGAGGCTAAACACTGCCTCCTCCTTGCATAAGGCTAAGCACTGCCTTTCCCTGCATGAGACTAAGCATTGTCTCCCTCTTTGCATGAGGCTAAGCGCTGCCTCTTTTATTGCATAAGGCTAAGCATTTCCTTTCACCGCGTGATACTAAGCATTGCCTCCTCTTTACATGAGGCTAAGAATTGCCTCCCTAATTGCATAAGGCTAAGCATTTCCTTTCCCGCATGAGACTAAGCATTGTCTCTTTCCTTGCATGAGGCTAGGCATTGACTCTCTAATTGCATAAGGCTAAGCATTGCCTTTCCCACATGAGACTAAGCATTGTATCTTTCCTTGAATGAGGCTAAGCATTGCCTCCCTAATTGCATAAGGCTAAGCATTTCCTTTTCCTCAAGATTAAATACTATCTCCATTATGCTATCTAAGACTTGGCACTATCCTTTGTTCACCTGGGGCTGAGCACTGCCCTCATCTTACACAAGACTAAACCTTGTCCTGTTTCATTTTTCATATGACCAAACATCATATCTTTGCATTTCATGGGCTGAAACATCGCCATTTTTGTCCAAAGGCGTCATAGTCCGAAGGCATCATCCTCATAGCCACAAGACATCATTCTGTGGCCTGAGGATCTCTGAAAGTGCACATCATCGTTCAAAGGCGTCATAATCCAGAGGCACCATCCTCATGGCCTGAGGATATCATTTCATGGCCTATGAATCCCTTATCACATGATTCATGGCCCAAGACGTCATAGTCTAAGGATATCATCCTCACCGTCCAAAGACAACTTTCATGGTCCAGAGGGAATTTGCATCATGTTTAGATTCTCGCAATAATCCATATATACACCCGTATGCATCGTGTTTTAAGTTTTGTAGGTAATCCAGGAAGTAACCGTTCTCCCCGGTTTCCATTCATAACATTCACATCCTGCAATCGTTTCAACATAACCAACCACCATCAATTACCCGTCTTTTACTCTATGACCGTTTAGACGCTAGCTCTATGATACATCCATAACGTTTCAAGTTCACATTCTTGATTTCATATGATACTGTCCTACCCAAAATAACCCTTTCCGAAACATGCGACCATTCCTATAAAAACTCCATCGGTTCAGTTCACCGTTGGATCCATAACTACACACGACCTGATTCCCATAACACCAGGAATATGTAGGCAGCTCTTGAACCAGGGTTCGGCCCCCATTTTTTCAAAGAGCATTATCCGGCCATCTTTACTCGACAACTCTTTCATCATTTCTGGGTAAAGAGGGGGAGCTGTTGATACCCAATTTTACCCTCATATTTTTTAAATAACTGTATGTACTTTCAAAATATCATTTTGCATCGTTATTTAATTTACAAGACTTATGGAAGCATTTTCCATAATTTATCATAATGTTAATACTTCAAAATCAATTTTTGTTGCATTTAAATCGTTCAATAATTATAAATTTACCCTTTAAATTATTTTGTGATGACTCAATCATCCAAATTTATTATTTTTCATCCATATATATGCTTCATAATATTTTTACTTTATTTTTATATAATTATATTTTTTATTTTAGGCTATTTTTGCAATAATAGCCCATACCCTATGCATAATTACATTTTTTTACATTATTTGGGCTAAAATCATATTTTTTTTATTTTATAATGTTAAGTTATTATTTTTAATCATTTTATTGCACAAGTAGTATTTTATTATATATTACTAATTTTTTAAAATAATTTGTGTGCATTTAATTATTGGCCCAATATAGGACTCATTTCCGGACCAATTCACTCGCCCAAACACCCAAATCTCTGACCCAACCCCCTAACCCCAATCCAAACGACCCTTTACCCCTGACTCAGTCCAATAACCCGTCCCATCATTTTTTATCCTGGGCGTTGATCTTAAGAGATCAACGACCCACAATCAACCCCTCCCTTTAATTACCCAACCCAGAAATAACCTCATTACCCCTGACATGCCGCCTATCTATCCTCTCCTCTCCTCTCGACAAAAACCCTAGAAGCCTCCCCTTAATCCTCTCCTAATCCCACTGATAATGGGATTCGACTATTGTTCTCTTGCCATTTTGAAACCATTTGGTACTGGTTGTCCGTTTGTGATGATACTTAGGTGCTTTCCTAAACATGGCAAGCAAGATCCTCCGAAATCGAACCAAAGTGGTTTGAATCTTTAATTTTTGAGAATTATTTCGTCTACATACGTTCAATACCATGCTATGTGAGTCCGATTTCATTAAGATCTCTGTTGATTTACACTTTAGGGTTTACTCGATTTCTCTCGCAAATTGAGTTTGAACTTATTTTGCATGCCTTCTTTCCTTATTCGTTGTTTGATTTATTTTGTCTTCTTGTTTGTTCGTTCAATTTTTACTTCTATATAATCCCCCCCCCCCCCCCCATTTCCCTTTTTGGGTCAGACTTGAATCGACATATTCTTTACTAAAATTTGGGGCTTTGCTATTCTCTTGTTCTGTATTTTGTTTTGGCCGGCTGAAAGCCAAGGCCACTAAGACTTTGTTACTCAACCTTATCTTCGTGCGAGCATTTCTCGGAGTTCTTTCGAAGCTTTTGGGAACTTTGACGCATTGATATTCTGGATTCTTGTGGAATTTTGTTCTTTACTGTTATTTGTTCAACTGGTGAGTTACTGGACTCTTGCAATTTCATTCTTATGTATCTGTAATTTGCATATGTTTTCACTTCTGAAGTTCATAACTTAATGTATTTCTGGTATTCTTGGTTACAATTCTGTTTGCTTTACCTCAGTTTTAGGTCTCTTTAACATTTGATTTCATAATGTTGCAAGTTTGAAGCATGCCTAAGCCTGATTCAAGTAATTTAGATATCAGTCCGTTTAGCCAATGTGTTCTGAGATGTTTTGTGACCTTTGCCTTTGTTAGCACCTATAGTATTTAGCTCTACTCAAAAATGTCAATTATGTTATTTGAACATGCTTCATCTGCATAATTTGTACTCTCTTTAGTTAATTAGTCAATTGTGTTCAGAACCTGAATATTTACATTTACTATATGACACGAGTTTATCTTCCCATTCTATTATGAACTTCTATAATGGTACTCTTGCATATGTAGTATGTCTTAATT
Organism: Nicotiana knightiana; assembly: GCA_005239525.1. Taxonomy (NCBI): domain Eukaryota; kingdom Viridiplantae; phylum Streptophyta; class Magnoliopsida; order Solanales; family Solanaceae; genus Nicotiana; species Nicotiana knightiana. The sequence continues at coordinate 183,597 of ML395559.1, read as the reverse complement.
CTGTGTCAAGATCCTTTTTCTATCAACCATGACTAGTTCTCTGTTAATATGCCCTTCAACATGTTTTTTTGGCTCCCTTGATTCACCAGTAATTGTCATAATCTGCTTCCCTATCATGTCCAAATGTTGTTCTAATACCAAATTAACATGACTATCTTATAACACTAGTACATATACTTAACATAATTTGGACCTTAGATTTTCACCAATTTGGTATTATGTATCTGTGCATGATGATCTTTGTCAATTTTGCAAACTTGTTATTTTCCTAACTCTGCCAATATGTGACTGCCTATGTCCTAAGTGTTAAACATGCTTCTAAATCCTTACTGAACTTGCTTCTAAACCCTATGACCTGCTTGATTAGTTGCTCTATATGCTCAACTTTGCTATATTTTTTTAGTTATGCGTGCATCCCTCAATTCTTGTCTCTCAACCATTGTCCATTCTCTTTCACTTGTTACCTATGCTCTCTTAAAGTTCTCATTCTTAGCCGGTTGAAAGCCAAGGCTACCTAGGCTTTACTACTGACCTCCCTAGTGTGAGCATTGCTCGGGGTCCATTTGAGGCCCTTGTGATTTCTAACACAGTAGGATTTGAGTCCTTAGTCATTCCCTGAAATTTAAACCACCCTTATTCAACCCTTTTCCCTCCTATTATCTGATGTATATCTTAGTTGGTTGGTTTAAATGGTGCAATACTTGGTAAAATGGTTATATGAATCGACTTTTGGCTCCTTTATGGATTTTGTGGTTGTTTGGTGAATATGGATCCTTATTAGAGGTATGTGTATGCTGTGTGAGAATTACTAAAGGTCCAGAAAGTGTTGGTTATTTCATTTGGGCCTGCTGTGGGCCTATTGTCATCATTTTTATAACATTTTGTATCTTTCTCAATATTGGGCCGTAATAACTTTGTATAAACGATTGGGGTGTTAGTAACATGGAAAATGGGTAGATTTTAATATTTGTATACAAAATGAGTAGATAATATGCCTATAGGACTTAGTGATTTATTTTCTATATGTGTTATTCAATCACTATGTGCACTATAGAAATCATGCCATTAGGGGAAGCGCACACACACACATTGCCTGCTAGCAAACATGAATTAAAATGCTGCAATTATGTTTACTACTATGTGATATTAGAAAATCTGCCTATAGGAACCAATGTCACTGATTTCTCTTTCAATTTGCATCATTCATTAGAAATCATGCCTATAAGATTCCAATTATTCCGTTTGGCGTTGTTTATCTAGAAAATATGCCTATAAGATTAAGATATAACAATAAAATAAGCTCTAAGTACTTAACATTAGAGATCATGCCTATAGGGTATAATTACACGCCATAAATTTATTAATGTTAAATGGCTCAAACAATGTTTGTGTACGCTACTGTTGGAGAGCATGAATAATTCTGGGACTTTTCCCCAATAGATTTTGCTATCTTCGACTGCATAGATCACCTAGGAATAGAACTATAGGTTTAATAACTTGAAACATGCGATTTCAATAATCATCTTGCAACAACTGTATAATCCTGTCTACGAGCAACATCTTGCATCTAAAACTGCCCGCATACTTTAATTCAAAGTCACCTAGAAATCATGTCTATTGGGCCTAAGGTTTTTAATTCTGAAACTTCCTAACCTGAATATCTGTTTGAGTGCGTTTGTTGTCTAAATGTGGAGGTTAATGTGAGCCTCTAACTGCCTTTACATGAAGATGAAGTCTTATATGTTTTGTCTGTCGCTTAGCTTTTCATTTTTGAGCAGCGTAGGTAAGGTCTAGAACTACCTAAATAGAGTTCCAAAATCTCCTGGACCATAGGTATGGGAAGGGTAATGCACGCGTAGGGCATGACTTAGAATTGAATTAGAGTGCTTTAGGTAAACAACTTTAATATAGTAATTGGGTAGTAGGAGATGATAGTCTATGCCCGCTGGATAATATGAATAATTTCTTACCCTAAGGGAGTCGCGAAATATTATTTATGTTGCACGGGGTGATCCTTTAGGATAAAAAACTTAGGGCCCCCCTTTCCTTCTAGTAGAATTGAAATAGTTGTACCTCTACATTCGCATTAAGATCTTTGTAAAAAAATTCTTTGATTTTCGTACTCTCTTTGCTTATTTGATCACTTAGCCTAATCCACATAATTTTAAGTTCGGCTAGAACCCACAATTGTGGACTTCGAGGAGTGCCTAACACCTTCTCTTTGAGATAACTTGAGCCCTTACCTGATCTTTGGTGGCGTTGACTAGTCAAATAGAGTTATTTCCACAATAGGTTCCCTAACGCACCTTAAAATCGTTAGGTGGCGACCCTTCTCTTTTAATACCCATTTAAAAGAGTTGTCACATGTCGAAACCCGATTTCACGAGAAAAAGGGCGCGACAGCATGGCGACTCTGCTGGGGATTTACATTTAGGCTCTTACCATAATGAACTTGGCTTTTGTGGATCGATCTTCTTTGTTATAAACTCGCATTCCTTTTCCGTATTTATTTTTTATTACATGAACATCCCTCTTCTATTCTCCTTTACTTGTTTAAATTCGTTATAACATGCACATCCCTTCCCTTCTCCGCCTTTATCTACTTAAATTGGTTATAACATGCGCATTCCTTCCCTACTCTGCCTTTATTTGCTTAAATTGGTTATAACATGCACATCCCTTTCCTATTCACCTTTATTTGCTCTAAATTTCTATTCATGTGTTTAAAGACTGCTTTATCATGTCTCTCTCGTCTCTATTCCCTTGCTTGCTTTATTACATTCTCATATATTCCACGAACTAACTTCTTCCTTTGTCTTTCTTTTATGTCTTTCATGTTTTACCTTAATACTATATTACTGCTTTAACATGCTTACCATGCAAATACTTGACAACGGTTTATTATCTTTGCATAAAGAATGCACCACATCATACTCCACCCGTGCCCAATTAATAACATAACGGCACTTGATGAGTGTTCGTTCTATTCCAAAATTACCCTTTTAAATCGGAAAGGCTTATTTACGGTAGACTAGTCGATCAGCGGTGCATTCGACGGTCCCATGCCTTTCCCTCTCAAGTTTTCCACTTGAGAATACTGGTCTAGCCCATTCTAGAAACCTTACTCCAATATTAAATATACATGCATCATGTCAAACCTAGTACGAGTTAGAATGTTATTAACGTGATAACCCGCAAATATAAGTCTTGTCCAAAGTCTGACAGGATTTCCATAATCCTAATGGACGTCATCATGTTATATGCATTACTTGGAAAAAACGTGCTAGTATGTTGATCATTAGTGTGCAAATAGTCAAATATGGAGGAGGAGAGGTCTAACTTTATTTGTTTGTAGAGAATGAAGCACGAAGTCCCCGGGTTCAGCATGGTTCAAAACATCCCACCCTTGCTTCTTGATTGGTGGAAGAACCTCGCGCCTAGTGACAAGAATCATGTGAAAAGGGTCCTTGGTAATTTACCGTCCTTATTAGACATCCGGCCGAATAGAGAATTGATTGAGTCTGCCACTATGTTTTGGGATGAGAAAAGGGATGTCTTCCGCTTTGGTGACATAGAAATGACTCCTCTCCTAGAAGAAATAGTAGGCTTCACTAAGATTCCATGGGATACTCCGGGTTTATTAGTACCTAAAAAAGTCGCACCCCCGCGATTTTCTGAAAATACTGGGTTTCAAGAAAAATGATGAGTTGCTTTGCTTGAAGAAATCATACATCCCATTGGAATTCCTTTATGAACATTATGGGAACAACAAGTCATATCGCCTTCATCATCATGAACTTTCCATTACTTCCTTGGGTTGGACGCACCGTCGAGTTTATGTGTTTAATGTCTGCTTCTTGGGGTTGATGATACTTCCGATGAAAGGGGGAAGGATCCACACTCACTTAGCCATGGTTGCTAGGACTATAATGAAAGGAATCGAGGGACAAACTTACACTATCATCCCCATGATCTTAGCTGAAATGTACCGCGCTCTAGATCGATGCAAGCAAGGGTTTAAACACTTCGAGGGTTGTAATATGTTGTTGCGAGTTTGGTTATAAGAACATTTCCAGAGGGGAAAATATTGCCAAGAGCTTTTACAATGACCATTGAATGACTACATAGCTTTCCATCATCCAAAGAGAATGACATTTATCCCATATAGGTTTGCACAACCTGGAAGTGTTGTGAGCTGGGTGAGTTTCTTCAGCGATCTGACCGATGGAAAGGAACATTGGATGTTTGAATGGTTCCCTATCAGTGAGTTCATCATGATATCAAGAGAGACTACTCATCTAGTGCTGATCGGATTAAGAGAGATTGGAATATTTAGATCAAGGGTTAATGGAACTTGAGGGAAAGATGAGGAAGAGACTCTCGGATTGTCAGAACACGGAAGGCAATCAAGGAGGGCATGTAGCAAGGGCTTACCTATTATTGGATATGCGCGACCTGGGGAACCTGATTGATGGATCCAAAAAGACCACGCATGGAGAAGGTCCTTCTGAGGCCAAGTAGATTAGGAAACAATGTTTCTTTAATTCTTTCTAGATTCATTTTAGATTGTAATAAGGAAAATGCCATTAGTGACTTTCTAATTATTGTCGTTTTAGTAAGGATTTGATTCATTCTCGCATTAATGAAATGACACAATTATTGGCATAAATTTTCTCCAAGTCTATGTGTTGCTTAGGCCTACCTCGGGAAAAATGAGGTCCCCCAAATTAGGACGTGAATTTATAATTTTGCAAAGCATGTTCAATATCGCAAACATTCTTTCAATATTCCCTGCTGACTTAATTACCTTTTGTTTTTGTTCTCTTTCTTTGATTATTCCCATTCCCCAAGGTTTCTTTGTGCATACTGGCATCATTCACATATCACACCATATAGAAAGGTCCTCCACCTCCTCCTCCACCAAGTGATCCTAAAAGAAAAAGCAAAAGGAAGGGCAAAAGGGACGATTTACGCGGTATCAGAAAGGACAATGCAGAGAACGTTGAAACTTCGGATGGTCGAAGTACTCCAGCAGAAAATGAATTGGTCCTACATTTGTAATAGAAATATTGGAGCTACAAAGGAAACTTGAGCAGGTCCGGAAATTGTCAAACCTTTCCCTCAATCTAAACGTCCCTAATATCAACCAACAAAACACAAATGTCCCAATTTCGTCACCTCCACAGAACAAACAAAACCAAAATTCACCCCCAAATCCTCCCGTGCCACATAATTATGCCACACCGCCTCGGAACCATAACCCTCCACCATTACCTACTTCTCAACAACACCATCATCTTCCAAAACAATACCCATAAACCACAACTTACCACACTCCTCAAAATACATCGCAGCCTACTCCAGCTCCCCAAAACTCAACCAATGACCACCATTATGCCCAGATTCCCGGAGTCCACCAAAGCAACCCCATATATGTGAAAACTTTACCCCATACCCCAAAATAGACCCTATATATACCAGAATCCACCGAGAAGGATTTGCTCATCAAGAACATGGCGGAAGAACTCAAGAAGCTCACTAGAAGAGTTCAGAGTGTCGAAGGTAGCAAGGGCATTGAGGGTTTGAATTATGAGGACTTGTGTATTCAACCAGATGTAGAACTGTCGGAGGGTTACAAACCTCCTAAGATTGAAATGTTCGAGGTAACTGGTGATCCTAAAGTGCATCTAAGAATGTATTGTGACAAACTTATAGGGGTCAGCAAAGATGAACAAATTCGTATGAAGTTTTTCATGAGGAACCTCACTGGAGATGCTTTGTCTCGGTACATCAGTCAGAACCCAAATAAGTGGGTTAATTGGGTGAGCATGGCGACAGATTTCATGGATCCGTTCAGGTTCAACACATAGAACGCACCATGTTTTCTACATTTAGAATCTTAAGAAAAAACCAATGGAAACCTTTCGAGACTATTCTACTCGATGGAGGTCTGAAGCTGCGAAAGTAAGGCCGACACTTGAAGAAGAACAGATGAATAAGTTCTTCGTCAGAGCTCAAGACCCGCAATACTTCAAAAGATTGATGGTTATTAAAAACCATAAATTTTCTAACACCATCAAGCTGGGGGAAGGAATAGAGGAAGGGATCAAAAGCGGAATGGTGACAATATTTGAAGTTCTCCAAGACACAAATAAAGCTTTGCATTCAGGAAGTATCTCCAAGAAAAAGGAAATGGGTGCAGTAATTGTAGCCCAAGGTCCAAAATCTCCTCTCACATACCAAACACCTCCACCCACATATCAACATTTATCCCTTAGTACCAACAACCTGTCGCCACTTACCACACTTATAACACCCAACCCGCATATTATCACTCACCATCAGCCAGCCAAAATTTCCAAAAACCAAGACCAAAAGCAGACCACCCAGACAATACACTCCGATTGTTGAACCCATAGACCAACTATACGAGAGACTGAAGGCTACTGGTTATGTCACCCATTCTCGATGTTGCTATGGAAAACTCTTCTCAGTGGATTAAACCAAATAAGACATGTGCCTATCACTCAGGCATGAAGGGTCGCACTATTTATGAATGTCGCACTCTAAAAGACAAGATTCAGACATTAATTGATAATAAAGTCATACAGGCAAAGGAGGCTGCACCCAACGTTCATAACAATCTTCTCCCGGATCACAGAGGTGAAGGGGAAAATGTGATAGAGACCGATGAAGAATGGGATCCGGAAGGGTTAATTGGGATCATTCGAGAAGGGGATGGCCCTAAAACATCTCCAGTCACTCTCACGCCCATCGTGGTAGAAAGTCAGTCACCAACTGAAGTTGAGGTAGCCGCACCAACTGCGTTTGAAGTCAAAGTGACCACACCCTTCACCGTGATGGTAGCACCTAATCCATCTTATAAGTCTAATGCTATACCATGGGATTATGTTGCAGAAGAAAGAAGGAAAGAAAAAGAAAAAATGGAAGAAACAGGTGCAGCGCAAGGCATGACTAGAACCGATAGGGTTTATACACCCGAGCATTTGGGAAGAATAAGAAAAGAAGCTGCATCTATTTCGCCAGTCATTGAGACCGGCCCGGATGACCTTTGGAGAAAGATTCAGGCAAGAAAATACTCTGTGGGCGAGCATCTGAACAAAACCCCTGCTCAAATATCCATTTTATCACTGCTGCAAAACTCTGAGGCACATAGAAACGCTCTGATGAAGGTGTTGAATGAAGCCTATGTACCCACTAACATCACCAGTGGAGAAATGGCCAACATGGTTGGGTAAGTACTGGAAAGCCACAAAATCACTTTTTATGAAGACGAGCTGCCGCCAGAAGGATTAAGTCACAACAGGGCACTACATATCACAGTGCAATTTGAGGACAAATTCATTGCCAGAGTCCTGATAGATGGGGGCTACAAAATGATGCCATTTGGTCTGAAGAATGCTGGAGCCACTTATATGAGACCTATGACAATCATTTTCCACGACATGATACACAAGGAAATAGAGGTGTACGTGGATGACATCATCATCAAATCCAAAAGGGGTACAGATCACATAGCAGATTTAAATAAATTCTTTAATCGACTTCAAAGGTACAATATGAAACTGAATCCCGCAACGTGTGCCTTCGGAGTCCCTGCTGGAAAATTGTTAGGGTTCATCGTTAGCCGTCGAGGGATTGAGTTAGACCCGTCAAAGGTCATAGCTATCTAGGACTTTCCACCTCCGAAGAATAAGAATGATGTGATGAGTTTCTTAGGGTGTCTCAATTACATCAGTCGTTTCATAGCACAATCAACTGTGATCTGTGAACCGATTTTCAAAATGTTGAAGAAAGATGCTGCAACAAGTTGGACTGAAGAATGTTAGAGAGCCTTCGGCAAAATCAAGGAGTATTTATCCAAACTGCCTATTCTGGTCCAACCGGAATCAGGGAGACCTTTGTTGCTCTAATTATCTGTACTAGATGGGACTTTTGGTTGTGTTTTGGGACAACACAATGATACGGGAAGAAGGGAGCAGGCCATATATTATTTGAGTAAGAAATTCACACCCTATGAAGCACAATATTCTTTGCTGGAACGCATATGTTGCGCTTTGAAATGGAAAGTTGAGGCACTACTTCCGTTCCTACACCACATATCTCATATCAAGGATGGATCCGCTAAAATACATCTTCCAGAAACCCATGCCTACGGGAAAGTTAGCAAAATGGCAGATATTACTGAGTGAGTTCGACATCATCTATGTAACTCAGATGACGGTCAAAGGAAAAGCGTTGGCAGATCATTTGGCAGAAAATCCTGTAGACGGGGAATACAAACCATTGAAAACGTATTTTCTCGAAGAAGAGTTATCATTCGTAGGAGAAGATATCACTGAAGCATATGATGGGGAGAATGTTCTTTGATGGAGCTGCAAACTTCAAAGGAGTGGGAATTTGAGCAGTCTTAGTATCAGAAACAGGCCAACACTACCCGATATTTGCAAAACTCAGGTTTCCATGTACCATCAACATGGCAGAATATGAGGATTGCATCTTAGGACTCAGGTTAGCCATTGACATGAATGTTCAGGAATTGCTGGTAAATCGGGACCGGCCTTTTGGTACATCAGGTTTTAGGAGAATGGGCCACAAAGAATACCAAAATATTGCCATATTTGTACTGTGTACAAGAGCTGATCAAGAGGTTCACGAAGATAGAATTCAAACATGTTCCGAAGGTCCAGAATGAGTTCGCAGATGCATTGACCAATTTATCTTCCTGATACAGCACCCAGACAAGAATTTTATCGATCCTATCCCAATATGAATTCATAAGCTGCCAACTTATTGTGCTCATCTTGCAGAAGAAAGTGATGGAAATCCATGGTTCCACGTTATCAAAGAATATTTGGAAAAAGGAGAGTACCGGGAGAGTTCTGTATAGAAGGACTCCAGAACTGGGATTATTACGATGTGTCGATGCCAAGGAAGCATCCAGATTGCGCGAGGAAATACATGCCGGAACTTACAGACCGCACATGAACGGTTTTGTCTTAGCTAAGAAGACATTAAAAGCAGGATATTTCTGGATGACTATGGAATTAGACTGCATCAAGTATGTTCAGAAGTGTCACCAATGCCAAGTACATGTTGATATGATACGAGTGCCACCCAATGAACGGAATGCAACAAGTGCACCCTGGCCCTTCTCCGCTTGGGGGATGGGTATCATTGGTCCAATAGAACCCACTGTTTCAAATGGGAATAGGTTCATTCTACTGTCCACATAATATGTCACAAAATGGGTTGAAGCCGCATCTTACAAGATCGTAACTAAGAAGGTCATCGCAGATTTTTTTCGGGATCGCATTGCTTGTCGATTCGGGGTACTAGAATCAATCATCACCGACAACACTGTCAACCTTAACAGTGATCTGATGAGGGCCATATGTGAGACCTTCAAGATCAAACACAAGAATTCCACAACATACAAGCCGCAAATGAATGGAGTTGTAGAAGCCGCTAATAAGAACATCAAGAAGATATTGACGAAAATGGTAGATAATCACAAACAATGGCACGAGAAGCTACCATTTGCCCTGCTATGATATTGTACCACGATTTGCACATCAACAGGGGCAACTCCTTACCTGCTGGTCCATGGTACTGAAGTCGTTATTCCTGTCGAAGTGGAAATTCCTTCTTTGAGAATTATACAAGAAGCTGAACTCAGCAATGCAGAATGGGTACGAAAGCTATAAACAACAGGCTCTCATTGAGGGAAAGAGAATGAATGCAGTATGTCAAGGTAAACTCTACCAGAACAGAATGTCCAGAGCTTTCAACAAAAAGGTCAGGCCTAGACAATTCACACCGGGGAAACTGGTGCTAAAGCAGACCTTCTCGCATTAGGATGAAGCCAAAGGGAAGTTTTCACCCAATTGGCAAGGTCCCTACATGGTTCACCGAGTACTAATAGGAGGATCACTCATACTTGCAGAAATGGACGGAGAGATTTGGCCAAAACATATCAACTCACACGCAGTCAAAAGATACTATGTTTAGGATTGTTTACATTCCTTCACTTGATGTAACTGAACTATGCTTGACCTGATTCCCGTTTAAGAGGGGATATGTAGGCATCCCTGTGGGTTCAGTCACATCTTAATAAAATTTTCATTTTTTCCATGATCAGAAACTACCCTCAAAATTCTAAGACAAGTCCAGTCGGCCTCGTCACACGCGGAACAGTCGAAGAGTTGCATTTAAACTGGGGAAGAATTTTGGGGGGAACCCTCAAAATTGTAAATCAAGGAGATCGCAATATCTCTAAAATATGTCACAATCATCGGTTCATCTAAATTACTTGGTATTGAATACTACTATATTTTGAATAACGACATTCATCATGCAGGCATGTTTTCGAAAACTTTATTTCTATAACAGCCGGATGTTGTCCAGGGTAACAAAAACAGGATTTCAAGGCAGGAGCAAGGATAGAATAGGGAAAACAAAGCGCGAACCAACCTTCCCCCGTAGAACTCACATTTTTTCTTTGGATGCAGGCACAATAAGACAATGATATCCGTAGACACATCAAGTCACTACCTTCAAGACAACAATTATCTAGCACAAGCATCTCCAGCTAAGAAATGCTTTACCTTTTCATCATTTTCTTGCATGAGGCTAAGCAGTGCCTCCTTTCTTGCATAAGTCTAAGCACTGTCTTTCCCTGCATGAGACTTAGCATTGTCTCCCTCTTTTCATGAGGTTAAGAACTTCCTCCTCCTTGCATAAGGCTAAGCACTGCCTTTCCCTACATGAGACTAAGAATTGTCTCCCTCTTTGCATGAGGCTAAGCACTGCCTCCCCCTCGCATAAGGATAAGCAATGCCTTTCCCTGCATAAGACTAAGCATTGTCTCCCTCTTTGCATGAGTCTAAGCGTCGCCTCCTTTCTTGGATAAGGCTAAGCATTGCCTTACTGCGTGAGACTAAGCATTGCCTCCTTAATTTCATAAGGCTAAGAATTTCATTTCCCACATGAGACTAAGCATTGTCGCTTTCCTTGCATGAGGCTAAGCATTGCTTCCCTAATTGCATAAGGCTAAGCATTTCCTTTCCCGCATGAGACTAAGCATTGTCTCTTTCCTTGCATGAGGCTAATCATTGCCTCCCTAATTGCATAAGGCTAAGCATTGCCTTTTCCTCAAGATTAACTACTATCTTCATTACGCTATCTAAGACTTGGCACTATCCTATATTTACCTGGGCATGAGCACTTCCCTCATCTTACACAAGACTAAGACTTGTCCTGTTTCATTTCGCATATGACCAAGCATCATATCTTTGCATTTCATGCGGTGAAACATTGCCATTTTTGTCCCAAGGCGTCATAGTCCGAAGGCATCATTTTCATAGCCGGAAGACACCATTCCATGGACGGAGAATCTCTCAAAGTGCACATCATCATTCAAAGGTGTCATAATCCAGAGGCACCATCCTCATGGCTCGAGGATATCATTTCATGACATGCGAATCCCTTATCACATGATTCATGGCCCAGGACGTCATAGTCTAAGGACATCATCCTTACCGTCCGCAGACAACTTCATGGTCCAATAATCTTGCATGCATCGTGTTTTAAGTTTTGCAGGTAATCCAAGATGTAACCGTTATTCAAACGGGAGCAATTTTCGCTCCGGTTTCCATTCATAACGTTCACATCCTGCAATCGTTTCAACAGAACCAACCACCATCAATTAACCCGCCTTTTATTCTATGACCGTTCAGACACTCGCTCTATGGTACATCCCTAACGTTTCAAATTCACATTCATGATTTCATCTGATATTGTCCTACCCAAAGGAACCCTTTTCGAAACATGCGACCATTCCTATCACAACTCCATCAGTTCAGTTCACCGTTGGATCCAGAACTACACACGGCCTGATTCCCGTAACACCAGGGATATGTAGGCAACTCAGGAACCAGGGTTCGACCCCTATTTTTTTTAAATTTCCATCCGCCAAAATTGATCATCATTTTCTTTACCCGACAACTCTTTCATCATTCCCAGGTAAAGATGGGCAGCTAGTGATACCCAATTTTTCCCTCATAAATTTTAAATAAGTGTATATACTTTTAAAATATCATTTTGCATCATTATTAAATTTACAAAATTTATGCAAGCATTTTCCATAATTTTTTATAATTTTAAAACTTCAAAATCAATTTTTCTTGCATTTAAATCGTTCAATATTTATAAATTACCCTTTAAATTATTTTGTGATGACTCAATCATCCAAATTTATTATTTTTCATACATATATATGCTTCATAATATTTTGTTTTATTTTTATATAATTATATTGTGTATTTTAAGCTAGTTTTGCAATAATAGCCTATAGCTGTGCATAATTGTATTCTTTATATTTTTTGGCTAAAATCATATTTTGTATATTTTTATAATATTACGTTATCATTTTTAATTATTTTATTGCAAAAGTATTATCTTATTATCTATTAATTATTCTTAAAATAATATGTGTGCATTTAATTATTGGCCCAATATAGGGCTACTTTTCGGACCAATTCAATGGCCCAAACACCCAAATCTCTAGACCAACACTCCTAAGCCCAATCCAAATGACCCTTTACCGCTGACCCGTTCCAATAACCCGCCCCATTTTTTTTCTTATCCTGGCCGTTGATCTTAAGAGATCAACAACCCACAATCAACCCCTCCCTTTAATTACCCAACCTAGAAACCCTAACCCCATTGCCCCTGGGATGCCGCCTCTGTTTCCTCTCCTTTCCTCTCCACAAAAACCTTAGCCGCCTCCCCTTAATCCCTTTCCTGATCCCACTGATAATGGGATTCGACTATTGTTCTCTTGCCATATTTGAAATCTTTTGGTACTGGTTGTCCGTTTGTGATGTTACTTAGGTGCTTGCCTAAACACGACAAGCAAGATCCTCTGAAATCGAATCAAAGTGGTTCGAATCTTTGATTTTTGAGCATTATTTCGTCTATATACGTTCAATACCATGCTATGTGAGTCCGATTTCAATAAGATCTCTGTTGATTTACACTTTCCCTAAAAACTAGGGTTTACCCGATTTCTCTCCCAAATTGATTTTGAACTTATTTTGCATGCCATCTTTCCTTATTCGTTGTTTGATTTATTTTGTTTCCTTGTTCGTTCAATTTTTACTGCTATATAAACCCCCTATTTTCCTTTTTGGGACAGACTTCAATCGATATATTCTTCACTAAAAAAATGGGCTTTTGCTATTCTCTTGTTCTGTATTCTGTTTTGGCCGGCTGAAAGCCAAGGCCACTAAGACTTTGTTACTCAATCTTCTCTTGGTGCGAGCAGTTCCCGGAGTTCTTCAAAGTCCGTCAAGTGGGTGTTTGGATCTTCATTCACCTTCCCTCTGAAAATGCAATTGTTCCTGATGGTTTGAAGCAAGCCTTGCTAAAACTCGAAGTTGTTTGCTGCAATGGTGGAGGTTGGACACTTGACAATCCTTGATAGTAGACTGGTCTAGCATAGTCACCCAATGATCTTCCAGGACTGGGTGCTGCAATCTTACTGGTGTTCAACCAAGAATCGATTTAGATCGAATCGTCGATCCCCATTATCTTCGACGATCTCATCAGCAATTCCCCGGGCTACTTCAGCTACTATTCGTGCAGCTTCTTATTGTGCTGCCTCTCTTGCAGCTAAGTCAATCCGCGTTATGCGCCATGTCGCGCCGTGCGACGTGCTTGTGAGGAAGTTCAGAGAGGTGAAATTATGTCAGGCAGCATCATTACACAACCGTATCGCCCCTCGTGGTACCCCATGCGGCGCGACTCTCAAGTTTTCTCAAAGTAAATCACTTTGTTCACTTTTTGATATCCGGACCTGGTCCTCGAACTCCGAACGTGATCCCCACTTAATTTTTTGGGCTTCTACTCAGACTTCAAAACTCCAACTTGTTCGATTTCGCTCAAAATAACTTATATAGCTCGGAATCACTTCCTATAAGGCATAAAACACGTAATAAGTATAATTTACTATCATTTAAGCTCAAAGACACGTAAAAGGCCCGCTACATAGCGATGGAAAGGCAAGGGCGTATCAGTAATTAGAGTGGAATACTACAGCTAAAACTCGGGTTTCTAGCTTTCCGTCATAAGAGCAAATTTAAAAAAATAAAATTAATTATTTCTTGATTACGTAAATAAATACTTATTTTGGACCAAATAAAAAAAAGGTAAATTGGTCATCTACAAAGGAGTATTTATTTGATTTGAATATGAAGGTTTGACTTCATGATTTAATTGCAACATCTTTGCTTGAAAATGTAAGCAAGGTTTTACTGGTGGAATTCAGCTGAAATTGGTAAAATAGCAGAGGGAATAAATGCTGCAACGGTCACCATTGGCTCATCACATGTCAATCCCACCGTCATTGGCTCGTGATCATGTGCCTACACTGGCGTCTTACCTTCTCTCTGGAACTGCTGATGCAGAGGCTGGAGAGAGTAATTTGTCTCATATACTATTATATAAATACGGTATATACTACTGGAGATAGAATTAAGATTTAAGAGTATGGAGCTCAGCCTCAGTTGTAAGTATTTGTAGGTTTTGTGACAGAATGAACTAAGGTTGTCCTCATTTGACCAGGGGAAATTTCTTCAGCAGTAGCCAGCTGAATATTATATTTTAAGAAGAATAAATTCGCATACTTGATTTGTTCAGTTATCTAAAAATGCATGCAATTTCTATTAATTTTGATCCATTTATTTCAGCGTCGTACTAAGTATCAGAGAGAGGGTATACAAATTATATTTTGCACTATTAGTTATACATCATACTTGGTATCATTCTCTATATAAGTAATGCATGAAAAACTATGACATTAGTATTGCATAAATATGATTAAAGACCTAATTACCTCCCTCAAATCCCTAAAAACCTATCTCAAATACTTTCCCCATATTTTTAGCAAACAGACTTCTCTCTGTACGCAGGTAAAAGAATTTTCAGTGATTTTGTTCTTTTTGAAAGATCAAATTATGGAGGGTACTTTCGTGAAGACCCAATTTTTTAAAAATTATGCAATACTTTAATATATTAAATTAACTAGTGAATAAAGACTATCTCAGCATTACTAATACAGTCTATTCAGCACTATTTTTATATCGCCCGTCAAACCACCCCTTAAATCTGATCCCAAATGATAGAACTCCTTGAAAGACACCAAATCGGAAGCTATATATTTAACAGTTAAAAATAGAAGAAAGATACTCCTAATAACAATGTTAAGAAATACCGGTAAACAACCTTGCTCGTAATTTAATTTTAATTTTGTTTTTTCTAAGAAAATGGATGGAAGTGAATAGTGTGAAAAGAAGAAATTAAACTTTGATAAGTGTAGATAGTGCGATATATAATTGTTACCACAGAGGTTAGACATAGTTCGAGTTTTCGGCCTTTTATCAGTTTACTTTCCTTTTGTTTTTTGTGATAAAATTTGACGGTTAGTAGGAATGCAACAATAAATGAAATTTGTCTTTTGTCTGAAGAAGAAGAAGTAGTGGCCTTACTTTGTCTTCTGGTCCGTGAAATGGTGCAAAAACACCTTATCCTACAAGTTTGTTATGTTCATAACTGGAGGTGTCTACTGCTCAATTCTAATGCCATGTGATGTGACTGACAAATTGAAGATGTCAAAGTAATTAGAAACTCGTCATTTCTCAGCTAAAGTAAAAGAAGGAAAATGGGATATGAGATTGTCAGTTAGGCAGGAGTGGATATGACTCGACAACTTCGGGTGGGGGGAGCATTTCCTCTCGAACAGATCATGCAGTAGACTAGACTAACATTTATTATTGAAATTTTAGTGATCTTTTTATATATGTATAGTAAGTATCTCTAAAGCTCAGTATCAAAATTATTAAGTTCAGTTTAACCTGTAGAGCGTGTTAGTTATATCCGCCTTTGTCCATAATGGTTGTGCATAGCTATCCATCGATTGCATTATACCACCAATGAACGTGATGACATAGAGATTCCTTAGTTCTTAATTAAAAGTCTTGAGTTTGAATATTGAGAATGTACAAACTCTTATAAGAAGTACTTTTCTTTTTAATAAACGTACACGACATAATTAGTCAAGTTAGTAAATTTTAGATCCTAAATAATAAAATAAAAGTACTAATGGATACTGCATGAACCACCTGCCATGTTCAAGGGCCTTGCCAATTCTAATATTCCATACTGGATGATTAGGAGCATTAATTCTAAGTTTTTTTTTGGTTTCCTACTTGGTATTTGATACTCGTATTGAAGCCCGATTAAATTCGAATTCGCATCGAAAAATCAAATATAGAGAGTAGGCGCTCCTTAATAAAGACAACTCCATACACCTAGTCTTGTAGATGGAAAAATATATAGGGATTGAGAACCATAGTGCGAATTAAAAGTAAGCATAAGGGTGTAACAGAAAGTTCATCTGTTTCTTCAATTTCTTTTCTTGGAATATTTCAACTTGGTATCGTCCTATTCAACTCTTTCTGAATTTTCCTATTTCGACCTACTTTGATTAATGATTATCTCCGACTTGATTTGTCAATAAGGGGTAACGTGTCACGAAATCAATTAAAAAACTAAAGACATTCACAATACTGACAAGGCAACTAGAGTCCGGAATCCAATTGTGGTTAAATTGGATAAAGAGAATAAAAATAAATCAAAAAAAAAAAGAAAGTACCGAAATATGTATAACACCATACTATGTGACGCTATACATTAACGATAATTGTGTCGTTAATGTATAGCACCACAAAGTGTGACGTTATATATTTTTTTTCTGACAGAGCAGGTATAATGCCACTATATCCGGCGCTATACACTAAAAGCAATATAAGGTTGTCCGATCCACTATTTGAAAGGTAGATATGAAGTGGGTTTTGTCCTTGAGGTACAAGGTTCAAACCCCTATACCAACATTTTTATATTTTCCTATTTCTTTTTTATTTTTGTTTCTTTTCATTATTTGGTTTAAGTGTTTAGATATAAATACTTTAATAGAGAAGCTATTTACTATTTCTTTAAAAGATAACCAATATTTTTAATAGTTGTTATTTTGTGTTATACATAAAACAAAATTACTTTTTTTCTTTTATTTTCAAATTAAAATTATAAGTTTTATTTTCAAATTAGTTAAATTAAATTAGTTAAAATAGTTAAAATATTTATTTATTATTTGTTCAACTTTCCATCTTCGTCCTTTCACGTTTATAAATAGCTTAGCTAAGCAAAAACATGAAGTTTCGTGAAGGACCCATAAAAGCCAATTGAAACTCTTTGTTATTTTTTTTCATGATAATTGCAGTTTATTTTTATGAGATTTTTTTAGTCTGTTGCAAAACGGATTGATACCTTCATATTTAAAAATTAGTGTAACCTTAAATTTCTCAAGTTACTCTTCAAATAATTAATTTATTTTATAGCCTCAAAATATTACGGTATATTTAAGATTACAAACTTTACAAAATCAAAGTTTTAAATTTCGAGGTGTGACCAAACACCTTTTAGGTACTTCTATGTTGAATAGTTAAGCTACCAATTTTTACAATATATAACTATAAATTACTCATATTTTTATTGTCCGGATATTTAAATCAACTTCTACTACAGATAAAATAGCAAATACTTTTGAGATATTTTAATTTCTAAATCTTGTACTGATTAATAACTACATAATCAGATTCTTTTTAAATAGTTTAGCTTTTGAATCTTGTACTAATTTTTAATTACTGAAAATAGAGCAAAATCGTTCTATAATATAGTATAATTAAAGTTAAATTGGTAATTAAAATACGAACTTGAAGCAATAAGAAAGAAATATTAGAAGCTAAATGTATTGATGAGTTGCCACTAATTATTTTCTTTCATTTGAAAATAAAACTTATAATTCTAATTTGAAAATAAAAGAAAAAATATAATTTCGTTTTATGTATAACACAAAATAACAACTATTAAAAGTATTAGTTATTTTTTAAAGAAATAATAAATGACTTCTCTATTAAAGTATTTATATCTAAACACTTAAACTAAATAATGAAAAGAAATAAAAATTAAAAAGGAAATAGGAAAATATAAAAAATCTTGGTGTAGGGGTTTGAACCTTGTACCTCAAGGACAAAACCCACTTCACATCTACCTTTCAACCAATGGGCCAAACAATCTTGTACTACTTTAAGTGTATAGCGCCAACTATAGTCGTGTTATACCCGTCTGTTAGAAAAAAAAAGTATATAACGACACACTATGTGGCGCTATACATTAACGGCACAGTAATGTATAACGCCACATAGTGTGGCGTTATACATATTTCGGTACTCTTTTTTTTTAAACTTATTTTCGTTCTCTTTGTCCAATTTAGCCACAATTGGGTTCGGGACTCAACTAAACTGAAACAATCTTGAATATTAGACACTATCGTTACCCAGTAAGCAAGAAATCATAAACCCAAATTGTTTGCTTATAAGGCCCAAATATCCAGACAGTGGGCAAATACTAGAAGTGTTACACGGCTTGGTAACAACGTTTCCACTTCTAGTTTATGTGACCATTCACTAGGAATTTTTTTCATTTTTACTTTTCAGTTTTTAGTTGGTAAATGAAAAATTATACATTGAAAAATGATTAGAGTAGTACTTTTCATTTGCTAACTTATATTTCAAATTCTTATTCAAGTGTAAAATTAACAAAGAGTGAAAGTACAAGTTCAACGACGAGTATGAGGAGAATTTCAAAGGGACACGATAAATCTACGAATACTATTATAAAAAAGATAATATCCACACATTATTGTATTGCGTTATAAGTAAATTACTTCAACTTCTCTGAGAACAATACTAGAGCCAGCGCAAATAAAATTATTATAAATTTGTTTTCGGAATCTCTTTACCACACTGGCAAAAGCGATAAAGACAACAAAAAATGATCATCAACATAAAAAGTCTTTCAAAGAAAAATAACATTGTATAAATAATCTTTAAAATCTTTAAAAAGCCACATAAAAGAACTAGGAGTATACTTGAAAAATAAAAAAACATTTCAAAAAATCTCTTAGTCTATCAAATTTAGGTTGAGAGTCCAAAACAAATAGTGTGATCAATCACCTAAGAAATTAACTATAAACAATAACTTTCGAGCAAATATGAACAAAAGAAAGAACCAATGCGATTGAGCCTGACTTTCAATATCACTCCCCAGATTTCCCCACTATATAGTTTTTTGAAGAGAAAATAACAAAAGAAAGAGCTGAAATAGCGATTGAATTCCAATAAAAGATTTATAAGAAAATATATGAACGTAATTTATGAAGGAAGACGCTTTAACATTATGGATTGTGTAAATGTATATACATACAATACTATATTTTTAGCAATGGTAGAAAGAAACAATGACCATAACTCTCTCCAGGTTTCTTTAGGAGGAAGCTATATTATAATCTTTGTATTTTCTTGCATCGTGTTTATCAATCTTCTAAACCTACAGTATACAAAATTAGTTGATTTAAATGGCTCAGTTTCTGCTGTTGCTATAAAAATGCTGTACAATTTCCCCGTTTATATCAGGCCAAACTTCAGAATCTCAAGCTGCCCCTACTGCTTGACGCTCTTCCTTCTCTGCAGCGGTTTTTGGAGGAAATTTCATTACCTTTACACGAAATGCTGCCTGTACAACATACACACAGACTTAAATGAATAATGCTAATGCCAATACTTCGTCTAAAGCATATCGAGGAAGAGGTTTTGTATCTCACCTTCTTATCAGAACCAAATTCAACAATATCTGATGGATGAAAGCGAGTAGGAAAGTTTGGAGACGCTCGGTATCTTCTGCCTTCGTTACTACAAACACAGGACAATCATTAATTTTCTCTTGCTCTTGATATAGTCAGTTTAATAGTACAGTATACTAGAGTGTAGAACTTACTCCGTAATCCATGTACCATGTTCACTTCGTAAATCAGTTACAAAAAATGCTCCGCTTTTGTAGGATATCCGGGCATGCATTTCGGACACCTGAGATTAGAAAAAGAAAAATAGATGACCTAAGCATGCATTCACTAGGAGAATGTCCAATGATACTTAGCTATAGACTCATATAAGAGATGAGCACAGATGGCAACCACCTGAGGCAAAGGTATAACTAGTGATTTTCCAGGAATGTTTGTATGTGAGACGGACCTGAAACCAGAAGATCATCAGTGACTCTTCTAATGAAGCAAATATTGCAGTAAAGATTCCTCTCTTACAGCAATGTTCGGTTAGATGACATTACTTTCCTGTCTGCTTCGTACTTTTGATGTGAAAATGGATCAGATATGTTTATTAGAGGAGATCGATATTTGCAATTGATACACCACAATGCATGGATCGTTAGAACAATTATGAATACCTCAAGAGCTTTAAATAATAAGAATTCAAATAAACAAACAGAAATCTCAAGTTCTGTAGCTTTATACTCTTGCCTTGAATGCTCATTTTATCCAGTAAAATTACTTAAACCATCCCCTCAAAAAAGTTGTCATATTTAAATGCTGTAAATCTTTAAAAATAGAGAGCATTTTGCTCATTTAAATCAAACGATAACAAAGATTACTTTGCGCTAAGACCTAGAAGCATACCCAATAGTGCAAGGCATGTCCTCATCTCTGCTTAAAACAAGAGCTTCTACAGCAGCATTGCCATTCCCGGCAGGAAGCAGTAACCACCTGAAAGATAACAAGTGAGTACCAAATTTAGCAAGCAAACTAGAAAAATAGGGCACTCGCAAAAATGAAAATTGTAAATATTATGTTTCTCAAACTCACTCTGCATCAGTAGCACGCTCTAAAGCATCATCATCTACAAACCAATTTCTCAATTGGTCATTTGCCTTCATCACCACAAAACAGTATATTATTACTCCCATAAAATTCAGTACTTCGACCTTAATTAAATAACAATAGAAGCCACAAATCTTTTCTGTGCTCGTGTGCTGAGTGAATAGTTCCTTCCACAACTTACTTTCTCAGATAGCCTGCAATGTTTTATTCTGCCTTCAAGCTTTTCACTGCAAGAAAAACAGACGAGTCAACTGAGAGGACATATCAACTTCCAAGAATTCCAGTAAATTCATCATGGATTCGCATGTTGGCACTTGACTATACAGTAACTTGTATCTTCAAAGGTTTAATGCCACATGCTGAAAATCCAACAAATCAGTTGCTACACATCGGCCTAGCAATAGAAAATGGTCAACTTCTAGTATTTCTTTTAAGAAAAACACAAATAATTTGAAAGCTTTAGATGTAATAAAAGAATTTCCAGTATAAGTTTTGACAAAACAGAATCAACAAATAACCACGAACTGAGATAAAAGGCAGGGGCCACCCCAAAAGCGCTGCGCTGTTATGAGGAGAAGCAAAAACAAATGTGGCATTGCAATTTTACTCTCTCATTGGCTGGTCTCACAAGGAAACCAAGATGATGTGTAAGGATATTGAAGGAAGATAAGGATTGCATATTCCTACCCGTTGCCTCCTAGAACCCAGCTTAACATAAGCGGCATTCCCAAGTCAATAAAAAATCTTCCACCAACTCTTCCAGGATGTGGTATCCTAAACTTGGTCAAAAACTGCAAAAATAATAGAAAACAATATCTATAAGAACAGCTCTGCTAAATCACACGAATTAGCTACTCCAATTTCAAGTTATAGACAGATCTCCATACTGATAATGGACCAAGTCCGACACCAAGATAAGCCTTGTAAGTTGATGCCATGATTGCAGCCATTCTAGCCAGTCCATGGATAACTCCAACTCGAAGTTTTCTAGAACTTTCATAGCTGGGAACAAGGAAAATCATAAAAAATCAGATAACTGGCAGAAATAGCAGCTGTTCATGTCAATCCACAATTTTGAGCTCAGACTACGAGAGAATTGCTTCAGAACTAATGGATGAGAAGTTCCATATAGAATGTTATGCAAATATTATGCCTCATCTCCTGCACTTGTTCAGATATGGCATTTAAAGATCAGGCTGGTGATAGGTGAAGTTAGAACTTCATCCAATTGGAACTGACTTTTCAATTATCGTGAAGTTGCAACCTCTACTCAACCAACCACTATACAGCACTTGAACCAATAAATAATGGCTACCTCCTTAAAGATGAGATGATATCCACAGCGCTTCCTGACTCGGCACTTCGGCTCAATGCTTTATCAAGTTCCAGTGCTAGTTGATAGCTATCCTGTAGTTGTACAAGGAAAAGTTCAGTCGCATATACAACCTTACAATAATACGTATATTTGACAAAGATGATAGACAAAGAACATTTAGGTGATCCAATTTACACTTCATGATACTTACTTACATGGATATATTTAACCCCCAATGTTTTTCCAAATATTTAACCCCTATTTAACGACAGGAACAATGTAAAAAAACTGGTAGATGGAGAGAAATACGGAAATGTCTTCTCATAACAAAGGGTCTTCTTTTGAAAAAAGGGCAGAAGCCAAAATCTCATCTACCCACTTTCCACCTCCACTAAAAAGCAAAAAAGAAATAAGAATAAAGGTCTAGTCAAAATTCCATAACATTCCAGAGATACCCCCATAACCATTCACTAAGTTTGTACTTTAGGTTCTCTCAACTTCAATCTCCCTAAACATGACTCCTAAGAATTATGTCCTGCATGATTTTTTTAAGTCCTCACTCAGCCCTGCTTCTTAGCAAGAAGGGACTAGGGGTACAATCGATCAACAATGGCATTTAATTGAGTGAAGTCATAAAGGCTAATATAAAGAGTGTACCTCTATGGCCATGCATCCCCCTTGACCCAAATTAGGCTGCATAGCATGGACAGAGTCCCCAAGCAATGTAACACGACCTTTTCCCCAATTAAAGGTTGGCGGTCTATCATAGATGTCGCGTCGAAGAATTGCATCTTCATCTGTGGCAACTAATAGGTCTATAACATTGTCACACCACCCATCAAATATTTTAAGCAATCTTGCCTTTCTACCTGCAGCATGAACCGCAAAAATATTGTAAAACCAATGTAATGACAAGATGACTATAAATATTTCTCAACCTCTTGAGCATCATAGTGAAAGTATGGATGTTTCTTGAAACCTTATCAATTTTGACTTTGTTTTTTTACGATACACAATCAGATGCCGTCACTAATGAATTCTACTTTGAAAACAATCTTTAACTTTCAGCTATAAGTTAACAAACAATTTCTGCGGTGAAGTAAGGACCTCACATTTATGAGTAGATACAACCAATTGTGGTGCATTATTCTCTGAAACTTCTACAGAAATTTAGTAGATAAATTAGAGTGCACCTGCTTACGTCAATTTTAGTTTATATATGAATCAGCACTTCAATTCAAAACTTCTCAATGCATAATTCGTCGAATCTATCTCATTCTAATCTACGAGTTCTTCTTTACCTTATTGCCACATTATAATCGGGTCGCAATAAGGAAAAATCCCTTAAGAAACCCCTTGGATGAAATTGAAGTTATGTAACAAGTCAAGCATTCAAAAATGTCTACTAGTAAATAGTTTAAAGCGGCCTAAGGATATTTACCGCTTGGATCATCCACACCGCCAGCTGGTTCATTGTAAAATGCATACCACTGCATCTTGCCTCCACCCACATCTGAAGAAACAAAGTACTGTTTGTGGCCCAAAAAGACTCGGTACCTTCAGAAAAAGAAATCTCAATTTAACCTCTACTATGTGAGCGTAACGAGACCAACAGATATAAGGACATGAAGAGGGAAAACAAAATCCTAAGTAAAATTTCATACCCAACTGTCTCAATATCAGCAGGAATAAAATCTGCAATTCCAGTGTAACAAGTGTAGCCAGAGTAAGTAACACCACTGGGTCCGAACAAATTGGTCCGTACCTACAATAAAAGGCCAATGTTTGAGATCTTCTAAACCAAGTAGAATTAACCAACAAAGGTTCACCGCGCAATACAGACTCAGGCCTATTTTTTAACCTGGACCACGACCTCAAAGTAACAATATACACAAGTCACTCTATCCTTGTTAACCAAAGTAGTAATTATAATATAAGGAAATAGAAGGAGACCGATTTTGAATACCTTAGACCTTATGCCATCAGCACCAACCAGAAGATCACCTGAATATTGCTGTCCATCTTCAAGAGTCACAGTAACCTGATTTCAAACAACACATGAGAAGCTGTATTCAAAATTGATGAATAAGACAGAACAAATTAAGTACAGTTAACACTGATGAAACTCCCAAAGAAAGATCTACACGATCGTGAATGAAACTAACAAAAGCTATAATCTTTCTTGATATTTTGAGAATAGAAGAAAACAAAGAGATCAAATCTAATGTTACCTTTTCGCCATCATCCTCAAAGTTAACTACATTACTTTCATTCATAATTATATCCTCCCCAACAGCACGTGCAAGGATCTGTTGCAAAGTCATGCGGCTGATGACTCTTGTCACCGGAAGTCCACGTTCCACTGCTGGAGTAAACGTATCAAACTTGCAATACCTGAAACCAAACTATTGTGTCACCCTATGCACTTCAAGTAATAAACAAAGGCACTGTTCTCACAAGAAAGCTTCTCATACAATAATGAGACCAATTTATCAATCTGATTGAAGGTAATGATAGATCCTTTTCCGTAACAAGTTTGATAACTATGAACCGATAAACTTTGGACCAAATCAATTATTTTCCCTCTACTAATTCCAGTATAATTTCTGAAAGGATTCATTATTTTCTTGGAACTCTCCTTACAAGAAAGTTGCTTATACAATAATGAGACCAATTTATCAATCTGATTGAAGGTAAAGATAGATCCTTTTCCGTAATAAGTTTGACAACTATGAACATAAACTTTTGACCAAGTCAATTATTTTCCCTCTCTAATTCCAGTATAATTTCTGACAGGCTAAATATTTCACAGGATTCATTATTTTCTTGGAATTCCACAGTAATAGCTTATGTATGATTGTTACAGTGTAAGAAAAGGCATATGTTAAATAACACCAAGAATTTCTATTCAGACAAGCACTTAGAACAAAGAAATTAGAGTATGTGAAATTTACCAGTTACCAGAAACACCATCGACCAAACCATTAATCCTTTGACCAGTGATGCAACCAGCATTCATTATGTCTTCAGCAACATCCATATCAATTGCTTCCAAAGCAGCCAATGCATTGCTCTGTATCTGAATTGGTCCTCTATATTGCCCTTCTCCTCTAATAGCACTTAAATCCCTCTCAAATACCAACACCTCAAAACCCCTTTTCTTTGCAGCCAATGCAAACACTAATCCTCCAATCCCACCACCTGCTACTAGTACTTTCAACTTCTTCTGTGGAACCTTCTTCAAATCAGTTGTAGGAGTAGTAGCTGGAGCTTCAGCTATTGTGGCTTTTACTACTCCTTTGACTTTCTTGATTTGACCATTTTCCAAGCTTCTACTGCATGGTAAAGAATGATACAACTCTGTTGGGAAATCCTTAGAGATCAAGAAAGGCAGCTGCTTTCTTGAAAAAACTGAAGTTGATGGATGAACTGAAGTGTAAAACACAGTTGAATACATCTTTTACTTGAACCCAAGTTCAAGAAAGAGTGTAGTCTTCTCTAGCAATGTATAATAATCTGGTGAAGGAAGAAATGAAGATTATAAATTGTTAATTAGGCCAAANGGGGGGGGGGTGGGGGTGTGTGTTGACAAGTGGTGGGGCAAAGGAGATTGAGAACCAATCCATTAGGACATGAAGAAGCTGAACCAATGAGGAAGATTCTCTATGGACAGGTGGTATGTCAATGTTGCTTGTTTGGGTTTACTAAGCTGAGGTAGATGTTCGACACTTGTTCCACCATTCTATGGTCGGTATTTGTTTACTATTTTTTCTTTTCGGTGCTCGATTATGGTTCTTGTTGTTATGCATCTCTTAAAATCAATCTTTAAAAAAAAAAAGGAGGAAGAAATATCCGATAAGTCTTTTTCGTGTGAAACTCTTTTTTTTAAAAGAAGATTCTGTGGCTTTTTGTACTAATTATCCTAACACATTCCTAACTCTCTTAGTATAGATTTACTAATTTTGATGTTAATAAATGGTAAGTATTTTTCGGCAGAGAAGGTATGAAGCTCAGATTAGCGAGAAGGCTGGAGGAATTAAATTTCTATAAAATAGCAGTTTGGTATTTGTAATTGCATTGTACTGATTGTTATGGATGCTAGCTTAGATTTGGGAGTTTTCTGAACTATGGTCCAACTCCAGTTTAGTATTTTCTTCTTAAGCTATATATACAAAGTTAGGGATTAATTTTTTTTAAATAGGGATTGTTATCGGATAGCACATGTGTAATGTCAAGGGCGGCTTTCCAACCGTGCCCCGTGACCCCTTGGACGCGCCCCGTGGTGTCCCAGCAAGCCTCCTAACGCCTAGCGCCACGGACGGCCCCGTGATCTTGGCCGCGCCAAGTGACAAGCGCGCTTGTGCCTCTGTCGCCCCACCAATTTCCCTCGCGAGCGCCCAGCCACAAGCAGCTGACAACGGACCTGTTTTTACCCCTGTAGAAAACTAAGTCCTTTTTCCCTGTATTATTAGAGTAGTTTTTATTCCATGTACTTTCCTTATGTTTCTCTAGCATATTTTTGTCTATTCATGTAATGTTGGTTTATTTTTTTTAAGCATTATTGGGGGGATCAAGCAACCACCCAAGGATATCCATGCCTTGAGGGCATTCCTTGGTCTATGCAATTTCTATCGGTGATTTGTGAAGAACTACTCTCTCATCGCAGTACTATTAACTGAACTCCCNTAGCATATTTTTGTCTATTCCTGTAATGTTGGTTTATTTTTTTTAAGCATTATTAGGGGGGATCAAGCAATCAAACATTTTCTAGCAAGCAATTCTCTGTACTGGTGTCTCTCCCCCTCGATACTGCGTTGCCTTCTTTGTAACAACTTTCATTAATACAATCAAGCTTTTATTCAATTCTCATTACTGTTCTCTCAAATTGTTGGCATTGGTTTTCCTGCACGACACTGATAATCTCGTCTAGCGTGCGGAGGGGACCTCACTTGGCGGACAACAACCACCTTGACATCGGTTTCTTAGCCTTACGTCGCCCTTCTAAAGAATCTCAGGAAGGCGCCGCGTAATAGTAAATATGGATTTTTTAACTGCGTACAAAGTAAAATTTGACATACTTTATATTTCTAGTATTTATTGAAAAAATTATTATTTTGCTATAAATCATATGTACTAAGGGGTAGTTTAGTAGGATGTATTAGCGATACAAAATGTATGTATTAGTTTTGGTATTGTTAATCCTTTGGTTGGTACAATTTTTCAACCTATGTATTACTTATAGTATAAATTTTAGTTATACACCCTATTTGGTAATATCCTATGTATAACTAATACATAATAAACTACGGTATTAGCAATACTAAACTATTGATACATGTATACGTATGGTTAAAGATAAAGTTACCGTTGAAGCTAAAGAATGTAGAGGGTATTTTGTAAACAAATAATTTTCTTAAATATTATAAACGCATATCGCTTTTAATACACCACACCAAACAATCATAAGAAATAATCTCCACATAACTAATTCTTACATTATTAATTCACGCATTACTAATATAGCCAATTCAATACAATTCTAATTATACACCCTACGTATCTCCTTCCTAACATCTTGTGAAGCGGATTTAGTGAGAGAAACAACAATATTAGCATCTACTGTAGTCGGGGGCGGAGGTAGTGTATGATTAACAGGTTCGGACGAATCCAATAATTTTTGCTTAGATGTTATTTTATATTAGAAAATATACTAAACATATATAAATATTTAATTTTGAATCCAGTGATTAAATGAGTTATGAGTTTGGTGACAGATTTAGAACTCATAAACTTCAAATCATGGCGCCTCCTCTAACGGTAGTATTTTGCACAACAATATTAGATCAAGTATTTTAATTTGATTATTTCATCACTTTACAAATGTTTATATCCAAGCCGAGCCGAGTTACCATCTTTCATCATGTGCGGTGTCATTTCAGTAGGCTGTATATAATATTACAAATCTATGATGGTATACACGTGTCATATCATATATGACTCTTTATGCCTTATCTATCAGTTAATTAAAGGCTGACATATTAAAAGTGAATATAAAAGATACGCCTAATTACCTCATTACATAAATATTAGGGGGAGAATCATCATATCTCAGCTTCGAATTCTAGTAGAAGCAAAAAAACTATTAAATAATTTTTTTTATTTGTTTACGTTTTAGTGAACAAAATTACTTGAATTTTGTAGTGAAAGAAAGTAACAGATAGCAATTAAAAAATCAAGCTACAATAAACTTGCTCAATCACTGTTGTGCCACAACAAAATACCTAACTTAACTATACATAAATGAGTGGAAAGTAGTAGTGCGACTGATGAATTCGAAGATGTGATTGTTTATTACTTCCGTATTAATCTTTTGTAAGTTTTTATATGAGACGATATTACAAAACCAAACCGACCTTCTTCTGCCTTAACATAAGATCTGAAAAAGTGAAGCAAAAAGGAAAATATTTGGCTTTGGTTTTCTGGTTTTTCGGTAGTGGAATTAATTCTTCAATATTTAGTGGTCTTTTCATATAGTGGGTTTTACGATATTTTTCAGTTAACTAACTTACAAAAACAATTAAAGAGCATTGGAAATAGATTACGTGGCATATACTGCACAACGTAGTCCAGACCATAGCCAGAAAATAATTAGACTAAAATTTTGATACATTTTAGAAAAGACGAACTTAAAAGTAGTGGTGGGCACACGATTTCTTCTTTTTGTATGTTTCATAATCTTTTTCTTCCTAAAAATACTAAAAAAATATTAAAAGTGCGATTCAGCATGTTCTTCTAACTTTAAGATATCGTCAGAAAATAAAACACCTCAACATTTTGTAAACTATATAGAAGAAATTCTAATAACGATATCCGAAACTCATTCGTTGTTACGTATGAGAACGTAAGTTTTGTATTCGTGTCAATTTTGACAGTATATCTTATAAACTTTAGTCTGCCGGTATTGGTAATAAAACAATAAACTTTGAACAAACTAGTGATCATTTAAGTAACTAGTATGGGTAAGATCTCAAGGATTTTGAGAATGACCATTTCTTGATTGCAAATCATTATTCAATTATCATCCTTACCTAGGTCATATTTAATGACGTAGCTGTAAAAACACAAATCTTAGTTCTAACTTTAATTTAGTGGTTGAATTTATTAAAAAAGAAAATAGATTTGGGCCGAGGGAGGCAGTCAGACAGGTATTTGGCTTTAGATCTTTTGATGATTTTGTGGTCGAAGTTTCTACGCGGATTGTTACGTAAAACATATGTGGCGAGAAGGTAAGACGTCTCTGTTTCCTTATCCTGATATTTTTGGAAATCACTTTCCTATTATATTGGAGGG